>VXAU01000074.1:183447-205807 GCA_013399695.1 Formicarius rufipectus | reverse complement strand
GGAGTTTTTCTGTATCAGCTTGTTTTGAATTTTGAAAGAAAATTTTTAGTATTTGAATGGCTACTAAAGGAAACTAATTTTCTTGGAAAATGCTAATTGAAGAAACAATTTTAATGAGTTGTATTCCCAGCGTAAGCCAGGGGGTTTGTTTGTTACCCTCAGAAAAGGTCTTTAAATAATGTTCTACTTTGTAATTTCAGCTGTCCAAGTCAGGCTCCACAGTTTACATCTCAGTTTCTTAATGTCCTGAAGTTACAACTGCAGTACCTCAACATGACATGCCTATCTTCCCTATTTAGTTTGACAGCTGGGTTTAATACATGTAACCAAACCCAGAGGATTCTGGAAAAGCCTTCAGCATGGATGGCATCTTCACACTGACTTTTTCCTCTCACATTTGTTGTATCCCCTTCAGAGAGCATCTTGTCCAGAAGCTGAAATATCATGAGAAAAGGTCTTTTTGTCCTGAAGAACGTTCTTTGGTGACTGATTCATGCTTACTGAAAACAAAAATTTTCTGTCCTAGATTCCTTGTTCTTTTTCTTTTTGTCATGGCTTGTAACAAATGTATAATTTTAAAACAACTATGTCCATATTTAATTACTCCTTTCCATTTACTGGGGTATGTTCAAGGTATGGCAGCGTCACAGTAATGTACAGCAGATCTGTTCATTTTTGTCTCCTTGGTCTTCTGAGTAGGGGAAAAAAGGGGAAAAAAAAATCTGTAGGATTTCCAGGAAAAATAATGTTCAAAGAAGTCTGGTTAAAATCAATGGCTTAAACAGCAGTACACACAGAGATGTGGCACAACATACAGCTGACTGAGTCATCCCCAGAAAGATGATTGTAAGATATACATTATTTTTTTTCTTTTAATATGAACCCTCTTTATGACATTTTGAGAATTATAAATCAGATCTGATTAATAACCTTGAATAAGCTGCCAGCTGAGACAAATCCAAAAAACAGAGCCTCAAGATTTTAATCTCAACCAGTTTATGCAACACTATGCAATGCAGATGAAGAAATTGATCATAAAGAAACAACTGTGTAGTCAGGAAGGATTTTTACCCCTATTTGTCCTGCAGCTTATTTTAGAACTGAGTTTTAGTCAGTCATTAAATTGATCAATCTATTATGCTACTTTCTGTCCTAGTTGCCTGCTATTAACAGTTCTGTCTACTTCACTTACAGCTTGTTTTTCTTTAATCACAATTTTAACTGATTGATTTAGCTGTATGTTTGTTGAAGGTTTTTAATAGTCACATCCCTCCATATCCAAACCAGAGAAAAGTAGAAAATAATTTTAAAATTCTATTTCAGTGTGTGTGTGCATCATGGAGTTGTATCTCACTTTCTTAGCAGATTTCTAAAATACTTAAAATCTGAAACCTCTGCATACCCGTCTGGAAAATTCTTTTCAGGAATCATGTTGTATTTAATTCTTTTGTTATTATTTTTTGACCTAACATTGCCTTCATACACAAGTGTCATGGCTGGAATTTTTTTCTACCTAAGCAGCAGAGTTAAAAAAACTCACCTTCTTCTTGAGTCCATCCATTTTAAATGCCCAAATGCATTCCACTTGTTCCCAATTTTACAGCACAGCTAAGATCTGGGAACTTTCAGTTCAAATTATGGGTTCTTGAGACAAAAATCAGATGGCAGATCTGAACCTGCTTTCATGATTGTCTCAGGAATTTTGGCTTAGTTTGCATAGCACCATGTGAAGACTCCCAGATTTCAGATGGAAATATTACAAACAACCTCTTCTTAGTATCCTTAATCTACTTCCCACAAGGCTTGTCTGTGAAGGATCTTGGATGCCTCTCTTGTCCAAAAGTTGTTCAAGAATCCTAGGCAAAGCTGTGCTTTATCTTGGCACTGGTTCTTGCACACCCTGAGAGCAGAGTGGATGCTCTAGTAGCAAATATGCAAATGATGTCACTTTATATCTCTTATTTTACCAACAGAAGATGAAGGGATCAATGTAAAAGATCAAATCCTTCAATATTTCACTGGAGAGACTGATCCCAAGAAACTAGAGCCAGAAGACATTATTTGTTTATAAACAACCCCAAAATCCAGCCCCAGAAATGGGCTGTACTAAAAGGCAAAAGCATATTAATGCATTTTGAATTTTGAACAAAAGCTCATAATTAAATTTTGCATGGATTCTATATTCTTTTAAAGTGTCATTCAAAAGAAAAAAATGTATCAAAGCACATGAAAACCTGGAAAACAAATTTAATGGAGAACTATGTTGATTTAGGAAAGCATTGCTATCCCTCAGCTGAACAGAGTATCTTACTTTCTGTAGATTTTGCCATCATGCACGTATTCTGAAGATGCAAATCTGGTTTGTCTTTTGCTTCTGTGTCATTTTTAGAAACAGTTTGTGGTATCATTTCCTGCCATTCTTTTGCTTGTTTCATCACAATAGTGAACACAATAATACTGACTGAACAAGAACTGACTGCAAAGTTTCCATGTCCATATTTTTCTAAGTATACATTTATAAATGATCTAGCAGAATTAAACCTTAAGAAATCATCTCTTTATAGACAAAATTCTAAAAATATTTCTATGGATATGTACTCTGAGAGAAAATTTAATGCGGAAAAAAACCCTCTTCCTGTGCACACTTGGCCCCTCCTGGTGGTTCTTTTCACTCTTCCTATGTGAAATTGCCCTTGGAATGCAAACAGAAAAATAGAGTAGAGAAAATGATGTAGTTCTGAATCTTGGTGTAATTTACACGAGCACTTAAAATAGATAGAGTGAAACTGTTAAGAATGGACCTATTTGCTGTATTTTGTTTAGACATTCCTGCTGGAGAAACATTTTTTAAATGAGAATCTTATTCCCACTGATGTTTATTTTCAATTATTTTAAAACAATACATTAAAAAGCTTTGCAATTGAGAAAATACTAACTTGACTGAATATTCACATTTGATTACTGACCATTGCTGAGAAGCCAAGTTTCCTCCATTTGCCATAAGTAGATGAAAACGTGACACCTGGGACTTTGGCTCTTTGACCCGACAAATAACTTGTATTCATTCTGAGATAAAATGTTCCCTTTAGTCCTCATCTAATTACTAAATAGATTCAGTAGACTAAAATCTTCAATCAAAACCTAACCCTAAGCCTTCATATAATTTTTTCTTCAGTTAATACCCTACCTAATCAGGAGCCATTTGTTAGCAAGACCTCTCTAGTTTAATTTGTTATATTAACGTGAATAAAAGTAGGGTATAGACCCTGTCCTATACTAATTGAATATCTCCAATTCTCCTAGTGCTCTTGTGGTTCCCTCTTAATATTTGTAAGCAGCATTTGAGTACTTTGGTTACCACAGCATCTGCAACTGTATCAGCTATATGCAGTATCTTTGGCATGGATGAAATAAATGACAGTCCTTTAGCATTTCTTTTCATTTAATTAGAGATTTTGTGGCAACTTCTGTGGATTTAAAATGTGAATTTAAGACATTGATATATGATAACCAATTTAAGCATCTTGATGATCTTACCAATTTCTCTCATAGCCTATAGGCAGAATTAGTTGTCTCATGTTTGTAAATTTACTGTTCCGTTCTTGGTATGTAGTTGTGGTACAAGTATGGACAATTAATACATGAGACATATTTAATTTTAGTAGAAGAGTTTTGGATAATTCCCCTGGTACAGTGGTGTATGTGTTACCGCTGCACAAAAAAATGCATTACCATTTCTCTTGATTAGCAATAAGTATTATGCATATTATAACTGCTGTCCTCTTTTCCCTTCTTTTCTACATTATGGGCAAATATTGTCTATGTGAGACTACCAGACAAGTGAAGTTTTATTTTTTTTCTCTCTCTTTGTTTCTTTTACAGAACCAAGAAACTTGTATTTAATTAAGGATAATAAAATTAGGGAGAAATCCTAAGGAAGATTGTATTTTAGTTCAAGAATCCATAAAGAAAGTAAATCTCTTAGGCGAAAGAAGCCTTTAATTTTAAAGTTAAATTCTAGTAGATTTAAATTTAGAAATAATAGCTTTTTATATTAAAGTTAATCTGAGAAATGATTGAAATCTAGGGTCCTTAAAGCTTCTTAGACCTCTCTGTGTCATCTATGTTCACATCCACAAGTTTGTGAAACATGTATACCTAAGTTATTGTAACTCTTATATCTAAGCAAAAATACCAGAAAAGGAGTGTCTAGAACCCAAGATAACAACATCCAGTGCTCTTCATAATCAAGTATCCATCTGGAGTACAGCATGATCATAGCTTTAGTGATCCTGGTGGGTGAGGAAAGATATTTATGTTACTGTTGCTTGATCCATCAACAGCATTTCACACCACCAGTCTCTCGGGTGTAGCTGATTTACTCACAAGACCTGACTGGGCTGGATGTGAAGCTCTGAGCTGGCTCTGCCTGTTACTCTTGGACAAATAACAAAGAGACCCTCCCCTGGGGGCTATGTAGTTTTCAATCCTCTATCTTTTGTAACATCTTTGTGGGATCCATCATCGAAAGCACACGTGCACAGCTATCTGTCTGCCTTTTCAGAGGCAGTCAGTATTATTGCCCAGATGTCCCAGTGACTGTAAGAAATAATAACATAATTGAAAAAACAGAGGATCCAGCTTTTTGCTGATAAGACAATGCGAAGTTGGCAGGGAAAGGCAATACTTAGAGAACTCAACTTTTGTTGAGGGCTCTTCCCCATGGATTGTCAGCATGATACACAGTCCTGAGCTTCAGCTGAGAGTGCCATCGGTCATGAGTACACACGATGGCAATGTTGAGGAAGGTCTTCTTTTGGGATTAGCAAGAAATGTATGCTCATTTGTCTTGAGTGGTGGACTAATTTCAGTGATCTGCTTGTAAGCTGTCTCTAGCTTACATTGTTTCAGTTCATTTTGTCTCATATCACCTATGAACAACACATGGAAAGTCAATTAATATGTTGTGATCAATCTCATAGAGGCCAAAGTGAAAATGTCACACAAGTGTTGCACACACATTTTTTGCTTCTTTTTTGGGACTTCATTCCTCCAAACCAACCTGGCATTTGCAGCATTTGAAAGATAGTCCTATGCTCACTGTGGTGAGGGTTCTGCAGATGATAGACCTTAAGAGTATGTGTCTTGGAGATGGATGTGGATTCTTCTCCACAGAAAATCTTCATTGCCAAGGGCCATGCAAATCTATCTTATCCTTGTCTCACAGACTAAAAGACTAAAGTAAGACATTTGGGGTAGTTTTTCCACTGTAGAAGTAGCAGCAAAAAATAATTTGACAATTGTCACAAGCAAGAGCTGGCATGAAAAAAATCAAGCATTTCTTGAAAAAAGGAATGCTTTTCTTCAGACCAAAATATTAATTTGAAACTTGATTCTGTGAAGGTAATAATATGCTATAAAATCCAAGATGTGAATCATTAAAAACCACAATTAACAATGATGCATACTTCAAAAATGAGAGATACAACAATAGTAATTTTGAATAATAGTTTTAAAATGACAAAAATCAATGAATACTAATATGTGTAGTAAAAAGACCTCAACTGAATTAACTGACAAAAAGTGAACAAATGGCATCATGCCATGGCTGCAGAAAAGCTTTTGTATAAAGTAAACCAGCAAGAATACAAATGAGAAACTGCTGGCACATGTTCTGTGTAAAGAATAAGATGAAGTACTCCAAACTGTGTCAATTATTAAAACTAAAGGCTCAAACTTTGACATATGATCTAGAAATCATAAATAATACTTTCAGAGAGCAGTGTCAGGCACTCCAATCTTCCACATTGCTTTTAAAAGGAGATAAAGTTTGTAAACAAAAGCACTTTATTGAAATTTCACCAGATCAAAGTCTAACCTTAGACTTAATAAAAAATAATAAATGCTCTTAAAGCCTAACAGTGCAGAAAGATACATACTTAGATGAGCTGCCAGTAAACATTCAGTGAGAAATCATAGATACACAACTGAACTGTTATTGGAAGTGTTTAACCAAACATTTGAATCAAAAAGGCGGTTATTACACAACTCAACAATACCAGTGAACTGGCTTTCCATCATTATACATCATTAAATATTGGTCTTAAGTGTGGGACTACATTTATTTATGAGTGCTGAAATACACTTCTGCATGCAGAGCATTCATACAGGCAATCAAATACCTAGAAAGCTTCAAGTGAGGGTTTGAAGGGGTGTGAGACACTTCTCCAGTTTATCACAGATGATTTCCATATAGGTCAGTCTGGTTTATTTCCACTGTGCTTCACTGAGAGTTATTCAGTTTTTTTGTGTTTGTATATCAAACAAGACTTTGGATAATACAGATTTGTGCATTCAACTGACTTGGAAACTCTTCGGACTCATTAAAATGAAAATACTTATTAACTGTTGAAAAATTTAAAATGAAAAAAAAAAGAAAATCAATCAAACAAACAAACAAACAACGTCCCCCCTCAAAAAAAAAACAAAACACACACCTAAAACAATAAAAAAGCCAACAAACCAACAAAACCACCCCAACACTCCTCACTTTGGAAAGACCTTCATAAAAATTGGATTAAAAATATTGTGTAATATCCTGACCAGGTCTGTTCATACTAGCAATTTAAACTCGCCCTTTTTAAAATGACACCAGGGAGCTAGACAAGGCTGTCCATTATTGTCTTTTCTTTTTGCAACTGTAATGGAACATTTAGTCTGATTTTTCAGCAACTAAGTATTCCTTCAATGAATGAAAATTGGAAACTCCATAAATTTCAGCTTGTTGTATGCAGATGACATATTGATTTGTTCCTGTAATCCTGGTCATAATCTGCCTATAACCCTGCAAACAATGGTTTTACATTACTTTTGGCTTATTTGCAGCTGCAGGGATAAAATCTGTTTTCTTAAAATGAATATGCAGTTTCAGAACCTACCCGACTAAAGTATGATCAGATGAGACAGGATTAGGTTAGATATCTAGAGATAATCATATGTGAAGCTAGCAACTAATATAACTAATAACCTCACTTTCCTGAGTAGAGTTTGAATTGCTCTATGTATGTCCTTAATTTTCTTCAAACTTCTTTGGAACTATAAAATCAATGAATATGATAAATCTTGTCTTTTGGTTTCTCTGTTTCAGAATCTTTCTCTCTTACTACTGTATTTTTTACTTACTATTTTGACCTCTTGTCTTGCTTTGTACAAATGAAATACTTGAAGTCTGTTTCTTAAGCATTGTAATCACTGTTAGAAAAAGGTGAGTCAACTTCAAAACATTTAAAGGTATTTCATGTTGAAATTTTTGTTCATTATGCTTTGGATGGCTGTAGCTGCAGAACTGAGATACTGTTGCTGTAGAAATTGTTACACATAGAAAGAAATTATAATGACAAAACCCATATGGTGAAATTACTGGTAGTTACCAGAGAAGAAAAACCCTGGCTGTGGAGATGACTGGAAAAATGTAATGTGTTTTTCTTTACTCACTCCTTGAGAAACTCTCAGAGTAACTTCTCAGATCACTGTCTAAGTATTTGAAAGAGCTTGAAAGATTGGAACAGATGCCCAAAATTTGGTGGTGCTTTTCAAAGTCCAAATATCACATATGTCAAGGTGTTCAGCAATTAGACCAGTCTGGTCCTTTGTTTGGCTGTCAAACAACATTAAATGTGAAATTTTCAGCTGTATATCATACAAGCGGACTACATAATATTACATTAGAAAGAGATTGTTGCACATATATATTGCCAAAGTATTTCTTTTCCACTATTGAACTCTCAAATTAAATTGTTTTGGCAAAAAGTGAGTTAAAAATGGAGCTTTAATTTTTAGCATAGGTTTGCTCTGTTTGGAATAAGGCTCAATAGTGACTGCTTCCAAATATATATTGATTTTATTTAATATATTACACAGGTTATAATTAACTCTTCAAAGAACAGCTTCATTTCAGACAAATTTGTCATTTAACTGTCATAAAATATACATACCATAAAACACTAGCTTGTGACAGAGTATCCTAAATTAGCTATTTGAAAGGAGAGTGACAAAATGGAAAGTTGACACAAATGGCGTCTGCTCTGAAGCTCTTAATTTAATATCATCTGGACTACCTACTTGTTTTTTAGTAATTGCATTCACACATGAAAATAGTACTATGCTCTTCTGAATATAATCACACAGAAAGTGAGCAAGCAAAGTTTTCTGTCAGAGAAACTAAAATCATCAGCACATTAAAAAATCTGGAAAGCTATAATGTTTGTTTTCAGCTTTCACAATTTCCATAATATAGGTGATTATTTCCAGACATAAGGCTCTCCTTTATTTCAGTCTTCTGTGCTTTATTCAATTTATTTTGTAGTGTAAATCTAATGAAGACTAGATTGTAGATTGTCAGTGATAGGGATGTAAAATTAACAAAAGTCAAGACTGGGTAGTGCATATTCAACACGATACTGGGGGTTTATTTGGTTTGGTTTAGTTTTTTTTTTTTTTTAAATGTTTTTTAATTTTTTTGGTTTTTTTGTTTGTTTGTTTTGTTTTTGTTTTTTTTCAGTTAAATAATATTGTATATTCCCAACAGACAGGGAAGGGGACTATTCACACTGCATATAACTTTTTCTTGAAGTAAGAAGCATGATCAAGAACCGATGACTTGGAGTACCACTAGTATAAACCTTAATGTATCAATAATAATATACAGTACAACCCTGAAAACTATGGAAAATGGGGTGACTTCCTTTGGCTGTTATAAGGACATACATTTTACCTGTTTCTGTTCTAAAGAAAAACTGAGCCACATCTAAACTTTCTGCACTTGGGCTTTTAATAAGCTTGGGTATGCTGGAATATAATTTTTGTGGGCAGCCAAGACACAGAGACTTAAACATGGCCATTTTTTGCTAGATTCTTCAGTCATCTAGAGAGCTGAAGGTGGTAGAAGTTGACTATAAGGTGATCTTTATGAAATGGGTTGATTTCATTTCCTCACTACTCCATGGTCAAATGGAAATAGTTTAAGCCATCTCTCACCAGTAAAGGCTAAAGAAAGGAAATATGCATTCTGATATTTTTACCTTGTCTTTGTATCTTCTGCATAGATAGCAACTTCAAGGCTCTTACTGCATCTCTTCCATGAACAGATGTGTTTTTACATGTGTTCAAGCACAAAGAGGAAAAAAACCCCACTTTTTTCTAACAAAATAGTTTATGTGGCAGGGGTCTTTTCTTAGTAGATTTTGGTGCAAACTTCAGATTGAAAGTGCAGATTGACCATTTATGATTTTTTTGTTGTTGTTGCTTTTTTTTCCTAGTGGGCTAAATCATAAACCTGAATTCTAGTGAACTTATCACTTTGTATCGCTAAATTTTTTTAGTTGTTGCTTTATTTAGCAAGCTGGAAGTACTAGGTTTTTGTTCTTTCTCCCTTGCAAGGGCTCTGTTTTCAGCGTTTAGAAAGTCATAGTAGTTGACCTGAGATGTTAGACATACATCGTTTCTTTGGTAAATGCTGAGCCCAAGTGTATTGAGAGTGTTAGCAGATGTAAATTAACATTTTTTACCACTATGGAGGTTTAGATGTTCCCACAGACCTGTTTAATGCAAAATCACTATTAAAAACAATACCTGTATAAGATTTCACCAAGTGTGACATCTAGTCTATGTCCAAGTAGGTGATGCAATAGTTAAACAGCCACTTGTGATTTATTATGTGTACAAAACTTAGGGAGAACTCTCAGCAAAATGTTCATTGGTTAGTCATGCAACCTCAATCTGTTTTGTTCATTATGTCCGCTCCTGCCTCGATGGGTAAAATTAACTTGCTACATAATCATGACCATGCTGTTGCATAGAATTAAGGTCCATGAGCTCTTTTCAACAGTTGAAATAATTTCAGAGGCTCCATTATCAGAATTTTCCTCTGCAAGAGTAGTGTGTTATGTGTCTCCTGAGTGTCCTATAAACTCCCAGTATTAATAGCATGTTAGTGGTGATATTGATGTGTGATAGCATGGATGCTGCATACGCTGTTACAGTGCTTCAAAACTGCAAACCACTTTTAGTGGTGTTCTGTGCAAGGCTAAGTCCTGATAGCATAATATACCACTGCTAATTATATTGATCTAATTAATCTAATTAAATTGCAGCTAGATATGTTGTACATGTCATTTGTCTATATTAACACTATGATAAACCTATTCTGCTTGTCTGTGCATTTTATATACAATGCCTCTTTAGAATTTGACCAGGAAAGTGATTGTATACCTCCTGCATACTGGTGAGAAAGATGTCTGGTCATCGGGCGGTTTATGAGGAAAACCTGAATGTTTTCTGAATCTGTTTTGTTTTGATGAGACAAAGGGTTTTCTGTTCCTGGAGTTTAGAAAATATCTTCTCTGCTTCCTCATTTGTTTTTATCACCTTTGACAAAAACAGACCTTCATTTTTCAGAACTCCTATGCATCACTTTCCAAATGCAACTAACAGACCACAGGGTCCAGAGTCACTTTCGCTGGAGCAAGTGAAAGATAACTGCATTGCTTCGGTATTTCTCTCTTATGTTGAAGAGAATGAGTACAGGGAAAATTCACTTCTAAGGGAGCAGGTAGCTCCTTCCTGCTGCACCCCACAGCTGTTAGTTCTGCCTTCCACCAGCCACTCCAGAGGAGATACCTTAGCAGAGGCCAGCAGTTGGTTAAACAGCACATCTTTGACTTTGTTGGCCAAGGCCTCTGCTTGTGTAGCAAAGGTGCTTTTCATAGTTGTACATATCCATCGTGGTTCTAGTAATGAAGGGTAATGTAAGCAGATGGTATCTCTACCCTCCTCCTAACACAGGACACACACTTGAATGTCATCCAAACTCACCCTTCTCCTGGGTTTTCTTTTATCATCAATTAAATCAAAGCAAGTACTCCTTTGGCATGAGCTGCCTTTACAGACTTTACATAGTTTCTGCTTCTTGTTTTTAATACAGAGACACTCAGTCATTTTCTATGATCCCAGTCTGGCATTAGGAAGACTCGTTTGGTTCAGCTGGTATTCTGAGATCGCTGTGTCACTCTGCAGAGTCATGTCAGACTGCGCCATGTTAAAGGAAGAATGTGACTATTTTCTTCCACGTCAGCCTCCCGCAGCAATTAGTGCTGTCCCTACTTAGTTAGCCAAATCAGCTGAATGCTAAAAATATGCAACACTGGGCAAGTTAGGAGCCCAAAGCATAGTTGTACATTGTGTTCTACTGTTTTGATAATAGATATTTTATTAAAAATATTAGAATAAGGAAGATAGTATTTTTTAAAAAAATCTGTGGTGGATATTTTAGGTCAGGTTTTGCAGCTGCTTATAAGGAGAAGTGAATGATCTTTCTTTCTGCAGCTGACCACTGTCATGTTGCTGATGAAATTACCCTCACATTTCTAATGTCTGGAGAAAGGAGAAACACAGGAAAAGAGAATGAGAAAGTTGTTTTTAAATTCTCTTTTTCCTTTGTGCAGTGTAAAAAGAGGAGGTTTCTTCAGCTTACTGTTGCTAATGGAATTAGCTAAAGCAGAAAATTTTAAAACAATTTTCAATTCTGACTAATATAGCTGGCTAACAATGCTTATAGTTTTCCAGGTGAAACAGTTGTCTATTTCAAAAAAAATTAATTCAGAAATCCACCTGGGCTTTCAGCAGTAATCTAGCAAAATCCTAGAAAGATGTCTTTTTACTGTGCTTGGACAATAGAGGTAGTATGAGTCCTCCTTTTTCTTTTGTGTTATCTCCCTTTCCACTTGTTGGCATAGGGCAGGACTTCACAAGTCAGAAAATTTAAAATTGGAAGTCTTCCACAGGTGCTTTTTCCCCCTCTGCTGTAAGGTCTTTTAGACGATCTAGAAACCATACAAGCAACAAAGGCAGCAGCCTTTTAGCTGTGTGTAGAGTGAATATATTGAATATGTGATGAGGGACTGGAGTTTGCACTTTAAGGCTTTTGCTCAGGCTGACACATGGCAGGGAGATCAAAATTAGTGTAAAAGAGGAAGACATGAAAGATGAAGAGCTCTGCGGATGACATGTTGAAGTCAATAGAAGTACCCTCAGTGGTGTCAGTAGTCTGGGAGTTAGGTCATCGCAGACAGGGGCCTGGCATTAGTTTTTCTGAGAGAGTGAAATCCTGGAGGTCTGCAAAAGAGAAAAACAACAACAAACCGGAAGGGGCTTTGGAGCAGAGCCAGCAGAAGCTGCTGCCATCTCTATCCTGCTGTCCTTTCTTGAACTTGGCACAATCAGCTGATCTGCATGAATGTGATGTTTTTATGGCACTGGTTATAATTGGAAGTGATAGCAGCAGGACTGAATGAGACAGCACATTGTATGAAAACAGGCTGAAGAGAGGATGAAATTCACTTATAAAATCTTAAACCTCATTTCATGAGAGCATTTTTTTGGCTAATCAGAATATTTTCTGTGAATCTTGGAAATTGCAGACTCTGATCACAAACCAGAGAGTATGAGACGGTCTCATTCATAAGTGCTTTATCTTCTCAAGAACAAGTCGATAAGCCTTTATTGTTTAATTTTTCTTTCTTGGGAACTGGGCAGCTGACATTTTTTCAAAGTCCCTTAATTTGTAGGGGACTTTGTGGGAGTCACAAAACCCCATTAACCGTATTTTTCATCTGGCTTTAGGAGGAATATATTTTAAAATGGTAAAAGAAAGACTTTGAACAGCTTCTGATAACTCACAGTTTAAGCATGGCTATAAAAAGAAAATGAAAAAGCAATTAAAAATGGAATATTTCTTTCTTCCATCTCTCCCCCACCCCCAACTGTAATTTGTCACTATTTCTTGTAGGCAGGCAGAAAGATGAGGCTACAGAAGACCATTTAGCACTGCAAAGCTGGCTGCTATAAAGCACCATAACTTGGCATTAGATTGGGGGACTAATATTTTAAAATCTGTATCATCCTCCTGAAAAAGTTCTAAGTAGTTTTGGTGTTTTGTTTGTTGGGGTTTTTTTCCTTCAAAATTGGGAAAGAAATTGAAGAAATTTGTTAATGTCTCAGCAGCACTAGCTGGTGTCAGTAAGGGTAATAAGAAGCCATGTTTCTTCAGATTCTGTTCTTGGCTATCAGTACCGAAAAATCCCCTTGTAATGTGTGAAAAATCCACACAGACATGCATCCCAGAAAATCAACAAGTTATATGGTCCATTTTTGTGTGTGAAAACTGATATTTATCCTTCTACAAACTTATTAGTGGATAGATGTCAGGAGTTTCTCCAACTGCTGATCTGCAGGAGGCAGGATTGTCCAGATGGGTTTCTCTACTGACTCCTGAGCCTCTGGAGACAGAAGGGCCTCTTCCAGATAAAATATTCTTTGTGCTGACCATACCTCTCTTTGCAAAAATTACAGCTGTGCTAGGAGTGAAGTGGTTGAGGACCTGTGCTGCACCCAGCTGAGGGAGGACCTACATCTGTATCCCTTGTCTGGGCAGAATGGCAGCAGGGGATGGATTCTGCATCAGGACATGATAGCCAGAAGGACCCAGGTTTCTTTGGCTGGATTTTCCAACAGTACTGTGAGTCTTGTGTGTATATTTTAGGTGAAATAAAGGTTTGCATGCTGCTATGCAAACTTAGAATAATACCGTTATTCTAAAGGATGTTGAAAGACATTGCCACTGTCTTTTGCAGGTATATATGTAAGTTGTGTTTATTTATCATGTGTTTATTAAACAGCCAACACTGTATCATCCAAACTCAAGTTTTGAGAAAAGTTCAGAAGTCTATATTTCTCATGAGCCATATGTTGAGCTGAAGGCACATAATTTACAAACCTTTTAAGCGATTGTGTTACCAACATTTCACATTTCTGCTCTCAACATAAAGTCCCAGCCCATTCCATCTGATCAAAATCTTATTTTTCAAGCAGGTGTCATGGTTTCTGAATTTCATCCAGATGGCAGCTGATGTGGAATCAGAGACTCGGTGAATAAAATCAAATGCTGTGAGGAGAGCCAGTGAGTGTTTGCTCCTTGTGTTACAGCTAGTGACAATAGATTTAATGCAGCCATTGTTCGTGATCTGTGAGTTTATTAGAGCTAAATGGTCAGGATTATCTCATCAAACTGTAACAATCAGACAAAGTAATTGAAAATATCCCCCCTAAATAAATTGCTTCGTTCATCAGTATTTGCAGTTCATATCTTTTGGTGGTATGCATATATCCCTACATCTGTTCATGTCCACAGCCAGTTCAGCATTCATTCTTACAGATATACCTTCCAGTTGTTGAAAACCAACTGCTAAGCTACTATACACAAGAGAGGGTGCAAAAGAATTGGTCTGGTGGGCTGTGTCAGGGAGCGTGTAACTACTAATTGGACCTGTGAGGGTCAGCAATTCCCTGTGAGCAATTCAGATCCCCTGATAGAGATGCATTTATCTCTAAGTCAGCCCCTGACAGTGGCACACAGTAGCAGACCAGAAACCCTAAGAGCACAGGGCAGAGGGGAATGTGCCCTCTCTGAGGAGATCTGTAGCACTTCCCCATCCACCTGTGTGTGGGACAGGGCCCTTCAGACTGATGTCCAATGCTCTTCCTTAAGTAATTATGAAGCCATGCCAATGCATCTCTCTCTTGCTAGTGTTAGGTTTGATCTGCCTAGTTGTTTGGAGGTTCTGTGTCTAAATGCTGCACATACAGCACCACTCGGAGCTGAACAGTCTAGGAAGTGAATCATCAGGAGTTACTTTGCTCTCACAATCTCCCTTTCTACCGCCTGGGTGTTTGCCTCCAGAAAAAGCCATGCCTCTGGGTTGCCTCTCAAGGAGGCTCTTATTATGACACCAGTAGGCAGAGCCCTTCACAATTTCTAGAATAACCTGCTGCCATGTCAGATTAGGTTACATGCCATCAAATTATTTAAATCTTCATAGTACATTTATTCTACAGACATGTGCGCTCCCTCTCTTGAGACTAGAAATTCTGCTTTTTTTACAAATACTTTCCTGTAATTTATTTTTAAATTTTTTTTTAGTACCAAAACCAGTTCTCAGAGCCGTTCTTAAGATCACAGAAAAGAGAGGTGATGTTTTTAAATACAATTTATGTTTTTTCTGTCCAATGACTCCAGTGTCAAAATTGCTGCAGCCTTCTAAGAGAAATGCTAAATCATATTGTGGTAAGAAAAGCACCCTCGACAGGTCTGGGAATGACAGCTCTATAATTTCAGCATTATTTGAATACAATGTAGAAGTGCCTTATATGTTTAAGCAGCTTCATTTTACATCTGCTTTTTAGAATAGTTGATTCATACTTGTCTTCACAGGCTTTCAATAATTCTATTCTTTCTTAGTGTCTTTGTCTACCCTTTTCTTTTTTACTTTATTTTTCTTTTTTATTCCCTTGATTTTTTTTTTCTATAATATTTATTTTATTAGTGATGAGAGGGTCAGACTGAGCATGTGTTAGACTGAGATGCAGTGTAACAAGACTTTACCTCTGTCCTCATTACAGTTATAGAGCAGAACAACTTGAATTACATGTGGATCTTTTGCTGTTAACATATGTTAGCATGCACTGCTTTATTTGTGGCTCAAAAATTGCTATTATTTCTGAGAACTGAAGTTTCTTTAATGTGTTTTAATATTGATAAATTATTTTTGCCATTGTTGCTGAAGTCTGTATGGATTTGTCTGAGTCCTTAAAAATCTTCCAGTGATTCCTGACGAGAATTTTTCATCAGGAGACGGGGGTTTCAAATCCTACTAAACCAGAAAAGTTTATAGTGCTTTTTTATCATGCTCTGGTGTTTCTGCACCATTGAACTGACAACCAAGATGCTACCCTGTTTCTTCTGTACTTGATGTCAGATGAAACCAGTGAAGAACTAAAGGCAGCAGTATGGACTGAGAAAAACTATATTTTGTAGATATATGACCCTAGCTAAAGCTGTGTATCATATGTCAAAAATCTGAGAGACCAGGCAGATCTCCATGGAGGCAGCATTGCTTATTGCAGTATGCTGAAGGAACCTCTGCTACTTTGACATCAAGCCATGGTTGTAGCCTCCAAACCACCAGCAGTGCTCAAAAAAAAAAAATCAGTTTCATGGCAGGTCTGCATGTGTACTCAGTTTGGAGTGGGATTCACTCCCACGTTTCTGTGTGCAAACACCAGGATCCAGTCACACGTGTGCCTGAAGAGGGCCCTTCTCCCTGCATGCCCCAGAGCAGTTTCCCATGGCTGTGAGAATTTGAAGTAGATGTCGTGCACACCACTGCAAGTCAGATGTGTCTCCAGAAAGACAGTAACTTTAAAATGCATGAGCCTGTTTGAACAACACTCTCATGCATAAGGTGTGATTCTTGGGGTTGTCCTGTGCAGGGCCATGAGATGGATTCTATGATCCATATGGGTCCCCTCCAACTCTAGATATTCTATGACTCTATAAAACTTGTTGCTTCTTTATTTTTTTTTCATTGTGAAAGCCTTAAAGCTGTACCCTTTTTGTCAAAAATATTGTAGTTGTTTAGTGATACCACTTTTTATTGAAAGGCAACTGGTTCTCAACCTCAGATTTTCCAATTAATACAAATATTTACAACTAAATAATGTAAAACATTCAAACAAATCATAAGTGCTAGACTAAGATAGCTCTTCTTCTTTTACATACCTGCACACTGGTGGCTCTCTTGCAGCTGCCTGTGGTGTATCCTGTTACTGCTTTGCTATGGGGAAAGAGAAGCTGTTGTAAACTTACACGGTTAACCAAGTTGCTCCCTCTGCCTTTGAAGTAACCCCTCAAAAGGAGACAGACTGTACCAGTCAGTAGAATGATGACCCACTGGAGGCGAAGACTTTTTTCTTAATTTAAAAAGACCCAGTAACTGTTCTTTGAATGAAAAGGTTTCAGAGGATCTGAAGAGTTCTCAAATCAGTACTCTTCAAAATTTAATTTTAATTTCAAAACTTTCTCTTTTGATATTTTTCTTTGCATCTGTCTAGATTGTATATAATTTCTCTCTTTTGAGTTGTTCTGACTGTATTGATGCTTTATTTTCTTGTTCTTAAAGGGAATTAATACAGCATTTGAAATGTTGGTTGCATCTTTGGACAACCTTTCTTCACCCTGTAGTATTTGCTCTTATGGAGGGCACCATAACACTGGGAAATCCTCCTGGGGAGTGTGCACATGGACGTGTGAACCTTTCATGTAGTGTAAAATTGTACACGAAATTGAGTAAGTCAGTGTATAGCCCAAATATTGCAGAATGGACAGTGTCAAAGGTTTGTGACCAGCCTAGGTAGTGACTTCTGGCTTTGTGTGAAACAAAGAGCTCTTTATATAGCATCATAGCATATAAGCCTTGTAGATGGATAGATAGGAGGAAATGGGTAATAACCATAAAACTGTATTATGAAAATATAAACCATAATTAGTGATAATGGTTTACTCAATTAAATACATTAAAGTATGGATGCAGAGTTTTGATGCATCAATGCTTTTGTCCAAGAGCATATGTGTGTTTATATACTGATCTAACATTGATGTATAACTGACACATTAAATACACATCAAAGGATGAATACTCTGCCCTAATGTTAAATAGATCTCTTTAGTGTTGTCTAGTTGTACAAATATATGGAAGAAAACAATCCCTGCCCCTCAATTACCCATCTTAAAGCACAGAAAACTTAACTGTACAGGTTCTTCAGGTAGCTCAATGTTGTAAATGGAATGGGCCAGGGTAAATAATACCCATGGATGCTCTGCTCTTCCTACTGAAGGACCTGATTGCCACTGGGATGTTCCTGTCCCTTAATGATCAAGGAAACACAACCTCACAATTAAAATTCTAGTTCCCTCTTCTGATTTCAGCATCAGCAGCTTGGGGAGTTGTGTGGAAGGAGTACTCCTCTTCCTCTAACTGCTGTTATCTGCAACAGAAGTTCTGTTGTTCTCCTTCTTTCTCATGATGGAAGAGCCCTAGTTTACTGACCTTCAAGCCTCAGATGTGTCTTTAAATAATCTGAGTCCTCTTAGTAGCTAGATGATTGAAAGGGGTTCAGATTATTGTTAGTACCAGGGAGGGGAAAGTCCTGAAACATCTCTAAGTTGTATGTTTACACTAATAAGTGCCAATGCCATCCCTTTTCCTACCAGTGTTGTGGACCTGTTGTGGCCGGTGTGTACCACTAGTGTAACACTGTGGAAGCCCAGCCTTGATGGCCCTGTATTGTTGACATTTCCATCACATACTGGGGAGAAAGTCTTATCAATAATAAAACCCTGAATTTTCATGGCTTTCTTTCATTTTTTCTGTTATTCCTATTGCTTTGGGGAAAAAAAAACAAACAAACAAATGTGTGCCAACAAGAACTTGCCTTTTTTTATTTTTTTTTTTAATTTAAAGGTTTGCTTAGTTCAGGAACAAAACAATCTTTGCCCAACTCCTGGATCCACCAGAACTTTTGGTGTTGGGTATTATTTTGTTATTCTGAGGTAAGCTTTACCCTAACAGCAGAAGTATTGATCCCTTTATTCCCTGCATTGTGTTTTCTGCATTTGGATTGATGAGAGTCATGGTCCATGGTGTTGCTCTTGCTTAAAAATTGGCCAGCCACAGTGTTTTCCCTTCATACTATTTTTCCCTCTGTGTCCTTCCCCCACTACCAGCATTTCCTGGCTTAAACATTTTGGTTGATATTTTCTCTGCCTGGTCTCAGGGCTACAGTGATATTAAAAAAGTCGAAGTAAAATGAATTGTTTCTTATTAAGGTAGAGCATATGGGGAGAGAAAAAAATTATGCCTTTTCCTTGGAATTTTATCATAAGCACACAGTAAGTCAAAATGGCAGGGTCCATAAATGTCAGAGAGAATTTTATTAACAGAAAGAGTTAAACACAAAGATATTCAGGTACAATTGTCCTGCAGTGTCTGAGCCCAGGATTATTTTAAACACATGGGTAGTCGACCATATCTGTAGGATCATGAACTGGTCTCTCCATGACTTCATTTAAACTTTAAATAGATAGGATGCACTCCGCATAAAGAGAGCTTCTAGATGTCTTCCTTTTTGAATACTTGGAATTTAAATATGATGCTTTTGAAATCAAAAGAAAGATTTCCATCAAGTTAAATGGGTTCAAAAGTGGGTCTTAACATGAGATTACTTTTTTCATTAAGGACATTACATTGCGTCATTCAACTCAATGTTTTTTTCCATTGACTTCATTAGATGCAAAATTGGCCCCTTAAAGCATATGCCTTGATAAGGCATTTTGTCTTCTATGACTGTAGTAAAAAAGGGGGGAAAAAAGAATCATAACATCCTTATCCTTGCTGTTCCTTATTTCTATGACATGTTGCCTCTGATATTTCTGCATTTTGAATCATAAGGGCTCTATTCTCACTGGGCTCTTGTCCCATGTTAATCTGATATTCATATAATTTTGCTAGAAAAGAGCCTGTGAATGATCTCTCCCTTCTAATTTATTCAAGACTAAAATTCTGCTACTGGCAAACTTGCCTCCATGGTTCCCTTGTCTGTACAGTATAACCAGATGTTTTGTAGTTTGGGTCCCTCTGCACATCATTGAACAGACACTACAAGTACCTCTTTCCTGCAGATTTCTCACAGAGGCCTCAAAATGAAATACATGAGGAATGTGTGAAAACAGGTCATAAACCAGGCACAAATGAAATTTAAAAATACAGAAAGTACTTCTTAAGAAGCAGAAGTATTACGGATTTCTGTAGAGCAGATTTGACTGTCATCTGGGCACTATGAGTGTAATGGTGCGGTTGCAAAGCCTTGTAAATAATGATATATTCATTTAAACCGACTTTTAAACAAGGACATAAAATTATGGGAATAATATGGAATCGACTTTGAATCAGTAGTACTTGTATAGTACCTATTACTAACACACTTGTGTGTGTCTCAAAATCAAAGGGATATTCCCAGCACCACTATCAGGGAGAGAAACTACTTCTAAAAAAGAAAACTGAGGTATAAAATCTATGAAGGTGGAAAATGCAAAACTTTACGTTTGATTTCAGTGCTTAGATAGGCTATACTTACATATTTAAAATCTTCTGAAGTTTTGGGCCTGTTGATCCCTCTAGTGTCTCATATGCATTTGTAGTAGAGGCAGAGTCCATTTTGGTCCTGCTGTGACTGGGCCAGACTTTCTTGCCATGGAGTTTTTCAACGTTTATTTCCACTCAGAGTGAAATAAAAAATGGTTTGTAGGCACGATTATTGGTGTTTTGACAGAGGGGCTTTACTTTCAGGGGTCCTCTGTTTTCTCCCAGATAAATGAGAACCATGAGGGGAGAGACACCCTGCTTCTAGTTAGCCAATTAAGAGCAATAGGAGACTATGATTCTTTCTCCTAAAAATAAATGGGGGGAAAAAAAACTCCAAACAACTCTACAAACAAAAACAAAAAACCCAAACCAAAACAAACCCAACAAACAAACAAAAAGCAAAAAGCAAAAAAAAAAACCCAAAAAACAACAAAAAGCTAGGCCTTTGGTGATTGTGAATACAGCCTGAATTTTCTGCAAAGTTTGAAAGAGTTTCAGTGGGAGGCTCTGAATTGGATCCATCTCTGCTTAAAATGAAGAACAGGAACTGACCATCAATTTCTATACATCCTCTGAGCATAGAATTAATGATTCGATTAAAATGAGACATCCCCAAGAAATTCTATAGTAATTGAACTACTTCATAAATTAAGACAAGCAAGCACAGTTGTATAAACACTGGACTCGCTGACCCAGTTATTTGGAATAAAGTTTTGTCTATTATAGCCTTCAATCCCAGATGGGTGAGGACAGAAATTTCTGAATATCCCAGAAAATAGTTTTTGATGCACTGGATGAGTATTTTCAGATGATGGCGTAACACAGAGTGATATTCTGTTCTCTAGTGCTCTAACCAGGTTTGAATGGCCTGCATCAATCCTTACATTTAATGACAGAAAACTCAGTTTAACCTTGCTGTAAAGTAAGTATTTATACACATCAATGAGAGAAATAAAACACCTTATTGATTTTACATCTGCTTTCACTGTGGTAATTAAAATGTACCTTTGCAGCTTGCAGAATAGTAGTCTGTTTGTATTAGATCAAAGAAAAGCTCTTCCACAGACCTTATTTCGTATTCCTGTTGTCCCTGTAAAATTAGTGAATAAATGCAGAAGGCTATGTTCAGTCTTCATAACCTTGTACTCTTTAACTCTAGCAAAAAGCCACTTTCTGGACAAAGGAGCCAATTGTTTCCTATGGTATACTATAATAATTTCTAGGTTAAAATCAGTGTTGAATACCATAAAATTCAATGTTCAGTATAGTTAATGGCTTTGCCTGGTTATATGCTTTGTCAGGAGTTTTCTGAGGAAACCTTGCTGTAACTGTTCACAGGAGGGTCTTCACTACTGCAAATCTCTCCAGAAAAGCAAAGCCCTTGAAAAGGGCATTGTAGACCTTCCAGTCCTACTGAATTTGGAGATAGATCGACCCTTTTAGCTGTATGCTACTAGTTGGATGCTTAGGGCAGAATCTACAGTTTTCCTGGATGTATGCAATGCCTCTCATCTGCAGCCTGGTGCATTTGCAATTGTTTCTGTTAGTAGTTTTGGTGGACCTGACATTAATGTACAGGGCACTGGTGAGAACAGCCATTCAAATGCCTGAGTGGATTCCATACGTGGGTCTAAAGTCAAGATTTTGGCAGCACAAATAATTTTGAAAAACACATCTGTTTCCTATGACTTTGTTTGTTTGCTTGTTTTAAACTTTTCTCAGGTTCTGTAGGCCACGTGGGGTGTCTAGTTTTCATACATGGGATTTCTATTATTCTCTCATCTGTATCTCCAGTGGTATGTCATGATCAGACAAGTCTTCTCATGTAGCTTATATACTCATCAGGCTTTGGGTTATCCTACGTCACATCAATGTTCATTATGTGCTTCAACATCCACACAGTTTTAACACAGGTTTAACTGACTCCAAAGAAATAACTGCATTAAATCAGCCTTAACAGAAGATTTTCAGCTGTATTCTCAAGACCCCAAAATTTTAGAAAACTGGAGATTTGTAGGAAGTAGATTTCTATTTGTACCCTTCCATTTCTTACCACTCCCAGTATATATGTAAGTTGAGAGCTATTAGCCAGTTTAACCAGTGATTAATTAACTCTCTCTGTACATTTTATCTTTCTTACCTCCGATTAGTCAAGGCTTGGCATTTGAAATAAACACAAGATTTTAAATCTGGAGCTCTCTTAATTACTTCCTCTTACCTTTTTTTTTTTTTTTTTATCATGTGGTCAAAATCTGCTTATATATATG
>VXAU01000074.1:63287-183310 GCA_013399695.1 Formicarius rufipectus | reverse complement strand
TCTGCTTATATATATGTCTACATAGTGGCTCACTGTGGAGATGTTTAAGCTAGGTCTAAAAAAGCTAGTTTGGTAGAGGAGGCAGTCTAGCCATAGCAACTTAAGACAATTTATATAAACATATACTTACCACACAACAGTGTAAGCAATTCCAAACGGGCCATACATATGTGTATATATATATATGTAAGTAAGGACTGCATGATGTGTGTATATATGCATACGCATCTAAAAACTTTGCTGGTATAATTTAGCAAGTAACACATTTCAAAAGGAGAGAGAGGAGAAACAGAAACACGATTGTGATTAATCATGCTCATTATCAACTCAGACTTATGACCTGTGTAAATTTTAGGGCATTTTTTGAAGTGTGTGTGTGGTGCTGTATGGGAGGAGGGGTGCCTATGTGTGGAATGAGAGATGAAAAATACACTCCTTTCTCTGCTTATAAAATGAACCCTTCCACTCCCTCAGTTTTCAGCCTTCCCTCAAAAAGTTAGGCAGATGTCTAAAACTGGCTAAAGCCTTATTATTTAGTTAACTCTAGGTGGTTTCCATTAGCCTTACAGTACATGCCACTGAGCAGACATACAGTAACTGAATTGTTTCAACTTATCCAAATAACATTTAAATAGACTTAATTGTTGAACTGCAGGAAAGACCATGTGTCTCCAGAGACTATTAGTGTCATTTAAAAGGCTAAATGTATCATAAAACCTGTCTTTAACAGAATAAAATTGTACAGACCAACACAATTTTAGCTAATGTTTTCCACATTTCTTGTAAAAAAAGCCATTGGCTGTAAGGGAAAGTTCATAACATTTCTAGGAGTTATTTCAGTGCACCACTTCCCATCTAGTTTCAACCTAGTATCCTTTTTACTACTGAGTAGCAATTTACTCTGAAAGTAGTCACACTGAAATCTACAGGATTTACTTACAGAACATATTTCTATTTATCATGAGTAAAGAGAGGCAGTTGTACTGCAGAAGGTTCAAAAACTTCTGATTTCAATAGATAAGCATTTTTCTCTTGAACTGCCTCAGCATTTAAATCCATCTTTGATTAAAGAAGAGTATGGTAATATTTGAGAGAAAAAGTAAAACTGAAGGAATCTGATACAGGTTTTCAGTGAGATTTCCTCAGCTATCAGCATTTTTGTATTTTGTGATTTTTATTCTGGGATTTACCTCCTTGTTGTTATTCCAGAGTTACGTATTTTCATTTGTTGGCTATATTAAGAAAATTATTTGGGTAAGGAAAATGGTAAAGCTAGCTGAAACACAACAAAATAGGAGAGCAGAAAAAGAGCATCAGGGAGGAAGAGTGAAAGGCTACAGAAGAGTAAATTAAAAAATAAAAAAATGGCTTTTTTTTATGTTATAGAAGAGTGAAAAGAATATTTCTTTGTTTCAAAGAAATTTAAAATATTAAGGGGGCAAAAACCTAGAGGAAGGACAAATAGTGAATCAGCCCACAATAGGAGGATCAAATCCATCTATTTATCTGTCTCATCTTTTCAGTGGGGTTTTATACCAACTAACAAGGAAGTTGTTTCAAATAACTTTTGCTAACATTATTGTAATTTTACAAGTTTAACTGCTTTGTTATTTTACACATTTTGTTTCTATGGAAATGAATGATGTAATTTACTGTTTTACAATTGCTTTTTAACCTGATGAGATTTTTTTTTCCAGTTGGTCCTCTCCAATCCAGGGGACAAAGATGTTGTCTCATTTTTTTCTGGAAAACCTCAGAATCATGCTGTAATTACCTGTGTAGAAACACTAGTTCCTCTCCTGAAAAAGTTAAAAATTCTTGCTCCAGCAGTTCCTGTCAAGCTTTTCCCATTAGAGCTATGTGTGAATGGAAACAACGGTAATTTCTTCACTGCTTGCTATTAAAATGAACTTGAATCATGTAACTCTTTTGAAAAGGAGACATTATGATGACAAAAAATATTGGTTAAGTCTAGCCAGGGCTTGATTTATTTGGTTTTAGTCTTGCGATAAGGAGAGGGTATGTGCTAATGAAGCAGTTCCCGTTTACAGGGAAATTAATCCAGTAACAAGTCATAGTGCCACTAATTCTTTTTCATTCCCATTTTGGGAATTTACGTAGTGTCTGGTCTCCTGGTGCTGACCCTTAGAGTGGCCCCGAATTCACCTGTAATGAAGGAAATCCCTAGTTGCACAAACCTAGAGCATCTTTACCTTGGATGAAAAAGACTCATTATTTCCTGGTTATCAATGGGACACTATTGCACAAATCAACCAACAGCTGTTGTATTCAGACACTGTGCAAATAAATGCAATGGGGAGAACCCCCCACACCTCTGATGCAGCAAAAGTAATAGAATGACATCACTAATTTAAAATTTTAAGCAAGGATAATTTCACCAGCATGGTGCTGGACACAAACTGAAAGGTCTAATGAGTCCACACAGAATTTCTACTTCTGGCTTGTAAACTTGTTCAATCTCTGTTTTGCCAGTTTGCCTTTCAGGCCTGAACTGGAAGTATTTTATTGCAGTCTCCACAAATTTTGCCAGAAAACAGATTGTAGAATATGATTTTTAAAAATGTAAGTTGTTTTTAAGGCAGCTACGTATGAAGCAGAGATGTGAATCTCCTGGAGGATAATGAATAACGTCCTGAGGTACTGTGACATTGAAATATATTGAAATGATGATATAAAAAAATGACAAAATACTGTTAATGAATGCATTTATTCAGTATATATAAAAATATAGGCATTATTGAGACTCTGAATACATTTCAATTCTATGAGTGGAGTAAAGCTCACAGAAGGCATTACACACTATTTTTGTCATTTAGCAGCTGAAAAAGAAGTTTATACAATTTGCTCAAGTTCATACAGGAAGAAACAGTAAAGCAAAGAATAGAAACAATCTACTTAGACTCTCATTTGTACATTCTTCATAGATGACCTGAATTAGGACTTATTTTAGTATAGTCATGACAAGTGTAATGGGCAAAACTAATGAAATTTAAATTAAAAAAGGAGTGACTTAAATGTCCCCTGACCTTTCATGTCTAAATGGAGTCTCCTTCTAATATAAAGTGATAATTGTCCAGTGTTACTCTTGTCACTTCATTCCTGATGGGAGTGAAAAGATGCAGCTAAACCTACTAATTTCTAAATTCTGCAAAATTAGGGTAGATAAGGTACAGTAGGTACTGGTAAGAAATAAGGTACTGGTAGTAGGAGCTAAAAAGGCTGTTTTCAGGCTGCAAAATCATCTTCCCTCCATGCCCATTATACAATCTTCACTTGTGTGAGAGGTCCTATTAACCTGATGAAACCACTCAGTGTAAGTCTCAAAAAGTTTCAGGATTGGGCCCCACCAAGGTGAAATACTTTTTCATTCTTCATTGCACATACAAGAATTACTTGAGAATTGCTGCAAGAAAATCAAATAACAGGTTTCTCCATTTCCAGCACACGTCTTGAGCTGATTAGCACAATACCTAATTTACTTTAATCAGCCCAAGGTGGATAGAATGTGAAACAGATGACCTTACTGTTTAGGAACAGGTAATTCTGTTTATTTGTGGTGAATAATGACGTTTTCCTACTGATGGGTGTTCACCTTGCACCTTAAATTGCATCAGGTCAGTGCTGAGAATAACTAGTGCAGCAGCTTTGAATTCCCTTGTACTACATATTAGGTAACTTTTCTGTCACTGGCAATTTAAATGAGACCAATATATGAAAAACAAAACATGGGTTCCTGGTAAATATAACAATTTTTAATATCCCCAGGTGGAGAGAAAATTTCCACTAGTATAGTAGAAGAAAGTATACAAGGATCTGTAAAACAGGCTGAAAAAGAGAATTTCTGAAAGGAGGAAACCTTTCCTTCTCCAATGCCTAGAGTTACTAAACGTACACACTCCAGAAACACACGCTGTGATTCAACGAGCTAGTTGAATGAATGTATGATAAAAATCAAATCACTTTAAAGTTGAAAATGTGTCTGAAAACAAATTTTTAGGAGCTGAGATCTGACTTGGTTAATGTATACATTGGTAACTCATTCTTTAATTCTGAAGTGCCTCAAAACAGCAAAAAATGGTAACTTCAGTTATAAGCGTCACTAACTAAGGTAAGATTTCAGTTGAGTGTTCAGATTTGGCCATCTGTGCTCAAAAACAGATTCCTGGGCCTCCCATAAGGATCTACCAATATGTAAAGTATTGGCACTCAAATTCTGAGATGGAGTGTCTCTTCTTTGCCCTTTCTCTTCTGAAGGTTGGAAGCCAGGCTGGTGGAAGCATGCTATTGCAGTATCACTCACTTCACTCCCAAGCACACAGACACTGTTGTGTATCTTCTTTGACCCTCAAGTCTTCATCCTGTGTTCTTCAACTTTTTTGGACTTCTGTCAGTTCGCAGTCTGCTGGGCTCTTTTGTTGAGGGGAAGTAAGGGTGCTGGGATAATGACATCAAAGCCAGAATTAGAGAGGCAGGCCTGGTGACACCTTCAAAGAGAACTACTCAGCTGTAAAGGATGGACATGAATTTGTGAGCCTTTATTCCAGATCCAGGAAGAGCTTCAGGTGGTTGATTAAGGACATAGTCATACAAACATGGTCTTGAGCTGGTGGAAATCAGGTAGAATGCCACATTTTCCTCAGGGAAGAAAGTCACATTTACTCTTTCTTAAATAAAGTTGACCAGTTTAAAGTATAGGGAAGATGTTTATTTTCTCCTTGACTTATTAGCAAGAGGAAAAATGAAATGCCTCTTTTCCTTTCAGATAAATAGTGCAATGAATTCTTATTGTCAAAGCTGATCAGTTCTTTTAACTTGGGGAGGAAATGCCACTTTTTTTTTTTTTTTTTTTTTTACAGGAGTAACTACTTTTTGGTACTTGGGGCACAGCACTGCTAGCTAGTGCATGCCATCCTCAGAGGGTTTCCAGTAATGTTTTTGCAAGTCTTTTCTCAAGATTGAGCTGCAATTAGCATGGGCTTCAGTCAGGTCTGTGGAGTTGTCACTCCACATAGTGCTATGGGCTTCATGCTGCAACATGGAGATGTCACTTTAGATAGCACTGTGGGCTTGAAGTGGCAATGCAGAGATGTCATTTCTCCGTTATCAACTGCTGCAGAAGAATCTGTCATTTTTGATGGAGCTGTTCTCATACTTTGCAAATACCCTCTTGATGTCCCTCTCAGTGGGCTTAACATCACTGTAACAGCATGACAAGTTAAAACACGTCCTTGAGAACTCATGTTAACTAATGCAATGATGACTGTGACTACACTGTGTGTCTAGGCAGGAACAAAGTGTTTTCTCAATCACAGAAAAACCTTACTCTTGCTAGAACTGACTTAGAAGTTATTGCAGGACACAACTTACCTCTGGCTGCAATGACCACAGCCCATGGTCATCACTGTGTCAGTTAACATGGCTTCTCAAGGTCAGATTCCATGTTGCTGTAAATTCTAAAGGAAGATAAAGGACCACCAGGAATTTATATTCTTTCTAGATGCCTCTTTGGCTCAATTAACCTTTAACAATCGTCTCTTCTTAAGTGGCTAAAACAATAAAGAATAATGCCACAAAACTAAGAGCACAAATCATAAGTTTCAGACCAGTCTAATCAGTTGAGTCTATTTTTCCCTTTGGTATTCTAAAAAAAATAAATGTCTGTTGATAAAAATCCTCATGCAACTTGCCATATAAATTCTGGATTTCAGGTATTCCAGCATTTGCAGTGGTTAGAATAAGATTTCTAGTGAAAAAAATTGCCCAACTTGATTTTTCCAATTAAATGCCATGTGTGATCCCACAAGTACAAATGATGTTTGGTAGTGCCCCCTTTTGTAATTGCTTTAAATTAAAAAGCAATTAGAAGCCCACTAATTTCAGGCTAGACCCATTGGGTCAGGACTGAGATCACCAACAGAGCAGTCAGAAAGCATGCATTACACATCCCTCCTTCCACGAAGGCCAAGTTTATATTGGAGGTAGGTCAGTAATTCCTACCACTGTCAGTGGCACCCTTTTAAGGAGGCCCAAGGACACATTCAGTGTTCATTCATCCTTTGACAGGTGCCAGTACCGGCAACAAATTTCCCTTCTGTCATTTTGTTACCTGTGAGTAATGGGAATCTTGGACTTTCATAAGGTGGTGCGTGCACCACAAGTCCTTGCAGCAGTGCGAGTTTGGGGAGCAAAGGTCTGACTCACTGCTGCTGCCACTCCCATACGTGAAGCAGATGCGAGGGCTGCAGCTGCCCTGCTGTGCTTCTGCACCTGCCTCTGCCATCCCCCACCAGACATGCCCCTCACCCTACCTGGCTTCCTGCTACTGATACACATCTTCTGTCTGTGTCGCTGATTACAGAGAATTTATTTAACCGGAGAGGAGAGGAATGATAATGAGGTTACTGAGCACTGCTGATTGCCTACCCTAGTTGAAGGGCACTGTGGATGACGTGGCTCACTCAGTCCATGGGCCAGGGTGGCCCTATTACCTGGGCACAGCTCCTGACAAGGCTCTCCTCATGGAGAGGAGATGTGAACTTTCTTCATGGAAAAAGCTCTTCTGGGCTTTTCCCAGAATACAATTTTTCTTGGCATGGCTTCCATTTTTTTCAGAGAAGCTGTAAAAACTTTTCTTGAAATGATCTTCCTCTGCCTTCAGGCTGAAGAGTATGACTGATGCCTTTTCTTCCCCTGTGCAATAGTACATCTGTGGAGTAGAGAGACTAGGTAACCAGCTGTCATGTCAAGTTTCCTAAACATACTTGCATGTCATTTCTCACTTGTTGGTTTGTATCAAAGCAGAGAGCCCCTGCTGCTAGCTCCACTGTACATTAGGGCTAGAAAATCATTTCATTAAGGCTGAAAAAAGTGGTTTATTTAAGTCAAAATCAGTCTATTCCTGTATCTGGTATTTCTGCTTCTCCCTTAGACAGGCTGATGATAACACTTATCCTTCTCTTCTCTCTTGCCTTCTTTTCTACATCAAAGATACTGACTACTATGTTCATTAATTTAACAGCTTCTGTGGTACAAGAGAGAACAGTTTCATTTTATGAATAGTGAATCTTTGTATGATGTCATCTTCACATAATCTCTGTTTTGCTGCTCTGAAATAGGGTTTATTTCAGCAAATGTGCAGACCACCACTACAGTGACACTGTACTGACTAAGCAAAGTCGTGTTACAAGGATAGCAATTCTGTTTTAAAGCACACTACTGAGGTTTACTAATTATTCTGTTCTTCCAGCTTGTCTAATAGACAGCTCTTCAGTTCCTTATTTCTGCCACAGGGAATGGTTTTACCTGAGATCACTACCATACCAGCTGCCAACTGTAGGCTTTATAGCCAAACCAGAGACTATGATACCTATGAATTATTGTCATAGAGTCAGGATGCACATTATAGTATAAGCATAGTTAGAATTATATATATATATATATATATATATATATATATACACACACATAACACAGTATAGCAGAACAATGTATAAGTACTGCATTTAAGTATGTGAAAATGTGTCCACCCAAGAGTAAACAAACATTTGTGGAGTTGCAAGCAGGAAATGTGGGAAAACATATAAACTAACTCAGTAACAGAATTTGCAAGATGAAGAACAAAAAGGAAGATAAACTCAAGTGATGGCCAACAGGCAAGATACTCTATTGAATGTATGACCAGCAGGATGGCTGGCAAAGCCAAAAAAAAAAAAAAAAGGCAGCACTGGGTGCAGATCGGATCTCTTTTTTGAGAGAAGTAAGCTGCGAATAGCATCAGGCATACAGAGGAACTTTACCCATGAAAGGGCTCTCAAGCCCAAGTACCTTAACCTCCTCAACTATTAAGCACCGAGTACTGCAGCCACTGGTGGATCATCTCCCTGGTGTTACATACTTACAGCTATTTCAGTATATAGTGGACTAATGTTTTTGTGTGTGTAAAGCTATGTGCTGATCATTTGTAAGAACAAAACATTGACACATCTGTCATTAATGAATGTCAGTTGACTAAAATTCTATTTTAAAAGTTGATTTATCGGTTTTCTGAATACTCTGATGGTAGCAATTTCTAATTCCCTGGCTGATACTGGTAGGTGTAGGTATATATTTGCACTCACATACAAACATATATTCTGTTGCAATAATTTAACAAGAAAAAAATTAATTAATCAGGGTTATCATGTTGGACAGCATGGCCATTTTATACTTCACATCAGAAGAGGGCATAAAATGGGTATCTTTCTCCTTCCTTATGACAAAGCTAGGGGCTGGTCATTGCCCCTAGCATGAATCTCTGCATGAAGCAAAATGTGTAGATATGAACTCTGCATCGCTGACCAATAAAATTGGTCTGCCTTGCAGACTTACCTTGTTCGTATGGCTTTGAAACACTCAAGGGAAATGTGCCATTGCTACAGAGATGAGTGATGAAGCAGTTGGTTTCTGTTTATGTGAAGTTTTTTTGTTTGTCTTTTTTTTTTAATGTTGATTTGTTTTGTTTGTTTTGGTTTGTTTGGGGTTTTTTTTGTTTGTTTGTTTTCCCTAATAACTTCTTTTACTCTTTGAAAGTATGTAGGAATGTGTGTAAAGTAACTACAGACCATAACATATCTAGAAGCCTCTGAACTATTTGTTTAAATTTTAAATACTGTACTTGCACTGCAGTTTCAGATATTAAACCCTGATGTATGTTTTGAGTCTCTACAAATTATGCAATTTCTTTACCTTTCCTGTTGCTTCTCCTTTCACACTACTACTATCAGTAACTGATTTCATCTGCAAAATTCAGGCTAGTCACAAGTTACCTCAGTGTTAAGAAAAGCATTCTCTACATTTGTTAACAGAATAGAGTACATATAACCTTGACTAGCACTTGCTTTCTCCTCTTTCTTATTTTATACCATCCTTTAAAATGGTTAGTCAAGATCCTCACCTTATAAATAATGATGTCACCTCATGGAAATCTTTACTAACACCAGGCTCAGAAACCTTCCTTCTTCAGATGTCGATGAACAACTCTAGATTTGTAGCTAAATGATTGCCAGTGCTTAACATGAGAACATGTGAGATCTAAATAAAAATATTAAAATTCTCAGATAACACGAGTTTGTCCTGCATTCCTCATTTGAAGATGGTGGTATAGAATATCAAAGCTTTAGTTATGTTGTACTAGCACCAGCCCTATTATGTGAAGATAAGTAAAAGTACTACCATTTTCATACCAATCAAATGTTAATTACTGTTATTACTTTTTTCTTTTAATTTGGATAGATTACCTGGATGCAGAATCCATTACTTGGAAACTGCTAGTGTCTGTAAAGTTGGAATTGATCCACAGGAATGACAGTAATCCTGCAGCCAGATACAAAGCATATTAAATGCTGTGAAATGTTCCAGTCTTTGAGTTGTTTTGGTCCTGTTGTGTAATTGAACCTCTGAGCTGTCCCAAATGCTGGCAAGAGCCAGAAATTACTGAAGGAAGAAAGTGAAAGGGGGACAATAGTCATGGCACATTTTCTTTCAAATCTCTCAAAGAGGCTGCAGTGCAGTTCCTCATGGGCATGTGTTGCCCATGGTTGTGTGCACAAATTATGAGAGGGACTTGTGTCCATAACATCCCAAACTGCTAGGTTCAGGTCAGCATTAGAGATATTACTGAAACAAAATTGCTTTCTGGTCTAGAGTTAATCAATTATATCTTGTTTGGAAATGTGACACATTTAGGAATATTCTTTGGCATGAAGTCAGGGTCCCACAACCTCAGTAACTGCTAGTGAACTGTCTACTAGTGAACCTTCATGTGAACTATGGCACAAGATCCTTGGAGAGCAAACAGTGCTGCTTGGAAGAGGCCCCAACTGTTCTAACAGTTCACCAGCAGAGACATATGAACCCTTTAGTCCCTGAGACTATTGTTAATCACGCTTGAATCAGCAACTACCAACTTAGCCTTCATGATTTCTCATCTTCAGGGAGAGAAATTTTAAAATCAGTTTGATATTGCAACTTCATTAAAAGCAGAAATACTGCTATGTGCAACAAGAGTTTCTAAGTGCTTGAAAGAAATATTTTCCAATGGCTCAATAATATTGCCTGTCTGTGGTAGGTCCTGCTATGTATAAGTTTTATATTGCCTACTTGCTATAGTTTCTACATGTGCTGTGATGACTTAATTAAGGGACATGAAAGACACCATAGATTTTTTCTACTCTCTCAGTCATGAGGGAAATAAACATTATGAAATGGATGCTGTTTTTTGAAAGAACTTTTATATTGTGTTTACTTTTATAAATGTTGCTGTATAATTATGCTGAAAAAGACAAGGCAGCAAACTTTATGAAACACAAAAACGAATATTTGTGATTATGTTTAAGTCCTTTAAAAAAAGAAGGCAGATCCATATGTGTAGAACATCATTCTAGAACATCTAAACTGCAGGGGCTTTTGTACTTCATGCTTGATATATAGTCAAGAAACAACTGAGATTAAGCAGAGAACTTGAAGAGAACAAGCATTGAACTGCTTGTTCAATGAGTATCTCAAATATTTTCCTGACCTCTAGATTGCAATTCAGCTATCAAAGTGATCAATTTTTTGAGTTTATTTTCTTCCTAGTAATATTGACTTCCAAGTAAAAAAGTAGAATTTTAGGGGAAAAAAGTTATCTCAGATGTTTTACATATCCTTTACATTTTTCACTTGTGTTTCATTTATGCATGATATAAAGTTGATTAATGATGAACTGAATGGAATTTAAAATCCGCTATTCTGGTAGCATCATAAAGCTTGAATTATACTATGGGTGGCAGTTTATAAGCATGTAACAGAGTGACAGACCTTCTCCTTAAGCGTTGCCAACTACACGTTAGACAGGATGCAACTGTTTACTACAACAAATAAACCCGGCAAGTGTTTTGTATCTATTGGTTCAATGTTGCAATTCTTATTCATATAAACTTCCACTGAAATGAAAAATTCAGAGGAAGCATTGTCTGATGAAGGTGTGTGGGATCAAGTGACCTTTTTTATTTAAATATCACAGGAAAGCAAAGGCAACTGGCTTTATCTTGCCAGAGAGTAAGATTCTGTTACCAGAAAATGTCATTTTGAATCTTGACCAGATTAATAATGTAATTTGACATGATGTGTTAACTGCATTTGGAATTCTTGGCTTAATCCTCAAAGGATCAGAATTTTCCCTATTATGGTCACTGCTCTTCTTCCAGCAACATTGAATTTAATTTTTAAATTATTTTATCACTTAGACATGTTTGTGACATAGTTTTCTTTATAATTAATAAAGTATGATATTTTTTCATAGAATCAGAGTTGTTAAGGTTGGAAAGGACCTTTAAGATCAATAAGTCCCACTGTTAACCCAACTTTGCTGTCTTCACCAGTAAACAACATCCCTAAGTGCCAGATATCTTCCAGGGATGATAATTCCATCACTTCCCTGGGAAGCCTGTTCAGTGTCTGACAACCCATTTAGTGAAGCAATTTTTCCTAATATCCAACCTAAACCTCCCTGGTGCAACTTGAAGCCATTTCTGCTTCTCATATCACTTATTAGTTGGGAAAAGAGACTGACCCCCACCTCGTTGTAATGTACATCCTTCCATGTAGCTGTAGAGTGCAATAAGGTCTCCTATTCTCCAGGTTAATCAACCCCATAAGATTTGTTCTCCAGACCATTTACCAGATTGGTTGCCAGTCTCTAGACTTGCTCCAGCACCTCTATGTCTTTGTAGTGAGGAGCCCAAAACTGGATGCTGGATCCAAGGTGAGGCCTCTCTTGTGCTGAGTACAGAGGGATGGTCACTGTGCTGCTTCTGCTGGCCACACTATTTCTGATACAAGCCAAGATGCCATTAGCCTTCTTGGCCACCTGGGCACACTGATGGGTCATGGTAAGCCATCTGGTGACCAGCACCTCTAAGTCCCTTTCTGCTGAGCTGCTTTCCAGGCACTCTTCCCCCAGACTGTAGTTCTGCATGGGATTGTTGTGATCCAACTGCAGGACCTGACACTTCACCTCATACAATTGTTCTCAGCTCATCAATTCAGCCTTTTCAATCCCTCTGCAAAGCCTTCCTGCCCTCCAACAGATCAACACTCCTGCCATCCAACTTGATGTTGCCTGTAAACTTACTGATAGTGCGCCAAACTCTCCAAAGGGGAACTTTTCATCATATATTTTTAAACTATCTGAGGAAAGGACAATTTTGATCACATGTAAAATAAGTCACTAACATACTTCACACTGCAATAAGCCTGACTACCCTGCAAAATTTGAAATGATTTTGTGATTCAATAATTCTCATCTTTTTCGTTAATATGATTTCAATATGTGTACAAGGAGGTTGCACTCTGTTTGCTGTGAATTCTTGGACACTCTAGTAGAACTCCTATGGTCTTAAGCAGAATTTACAATTCATTCCTCATGTCCAGCTTCTCTATTTACTGAGCTACATTTTTTATAAAAAAAAAAAAAGTTAGAAAAAGACACAAAATCGTCTGAGTTACAATCTGTTGTAGACAGTAAAAAATTATTCTATATTGTTAGAATATGCTTTATTGGTCTGACCAAAGAGATTTTAGAAATATAGGAACATCATGTAGGTTTATCTTGCCAGTACAGAAATTAATAAATTACCAGATTTAAATTCTTTACTGCATAAAAATACTTCAAATGAATTTTTTCATAATCCATTATAAAGGATCAAAATCTACTCCTTATATTCAGTAAGAGTTCACATTTTTATCTGTATCATTTTAACCCACAAATGGATGATGAGATTTAGTCTGTTGGACTTACCTGCTGACTTCATTGATTAGCTGACAGATGACTGTCACTTTCCCTTGCAAAGCTGTTGTGTGCCTGTTTTCATTTTGACTTTTGCCAGTACTGACAGTAGTTCCATGACAATAAGTCTTGATCAGCTATTGTCATGTTCAATGTTTGCCCTAATAGATACCGCTTTGGAATCAGTATTTGAAATCTGATAGGCTGGCTGTTGCCAGAAAATGCTTTTCTGCTTACCTGGTGTATTTAGCCAATTTTTCTGAAGACTTTTAACTTTCTTCATTAAAGGAAAGCTGTCAGCCTCCCACTACAGTTGCCTACAGAGTAAAGGCTGAAGGTAGAGATTCTAGCAGAAAGTTTCACATATATTTTCTGTCTTGTGTAGTCCTATTTTAAAATATCTTCTACTGATACTCTCTTGACATTTCATGTAAGGGTCAATCATCCTATTTTGGAAATAAATCTGAAAGTCTTGCTGATTTAAAGATAACAAAAATAAAAAATAGATTAGCATTGGAGGTGAAAAGATGCCAGCTCTCATCTTAGCTAGAAAGATTTTGTTGGGATTTCCTGTTTCACTCTTATTTTCTTTTTTTTGGCCAGTGTTAAAATATTCTTCATAATGAACTGGTTCTCTCACAGACTTTCATTCTTGTCTCTTTGACTTACTCTGTGAGTATCTTTCCTCTTCGGTTGTTTGCTGGTTATTTGGATTGAAGGGAGAGATGGTGTTTCATTGTGCAATTTTGAGAGGACTCAGTGAGTAAGAAGACTCAGACCCTGGCAGGAGGATTAAGGAGACAGGGAAAGTGTGGAGGTGAGACATGCACATACCTATTTTTGCTGTGGACCCTGTTTCATTACTCTCACCAGGGCATTGCCACCCCAAATATACCACTGATTCAGCTCTCAGAAAGTTTGATTTTCTGCTGACTAAGATCCAGACACTTTGGATTGTATTGGTTAGGTTTTTCATTTTCTTACTTGGACGAAGATATACAATGTTTAGGGATTATGTTTTTCCGTTTTCAATTGCAACTTATATACTTCATTGCCTAAGTGCTACTTTAGCATCAATTGCAAGAATATAAATAAAAAGCACCACTCTGTATTTGTTCATCTAAGACCTTGAAAAGCAGTAAATCAAAATCCTTTCTTGGTCTACCTTCAGTTCAGATGACAGGACCAATACATTTGGACTGCTGCAACTTATTTAGATGATGTTTGTCAAGATGCTGGCTCTAAAACACATAGCAGCATTTTTACAGCAAAGCTGATTACTATTTTATGTGTCTAACCCCATGGCAAAGTGGGGTTAAACATTTCCCCTTTCCAAGGAAGTTTACTTCACAATTTATGACAGGGACCATCTCTGTGTTCCAGGGAACAGCTTAGATGTGCAGGAGAAAAGAGGTCTTGTCTCTACTAGCCTTTCCTCAACACAGTGAACTCCAGTTTCTACCTGCTCTTGAGGGGTCAGTGAGAGAGAGAAACCAGGACACGTAAAATAACAATGATTCCCATCCTAGGAATTAAGTAGCATGCACTATTTTCTTACAGAGGAAAATAATCTAATCAACTCTGTGGATTGACAGCTGTGATTAAGTTTCCTTGCCTACAAGCCTGATTTTGACACTGTGTAGATTGAATAGCAAAGAAATAGCTGTCCCAGGTGAAGACCCCAAAGATTTTAGGAAATTAGACTTTTGGTACACATCTTTTTTTGAGAAATCATGTGAAAAAGTAGAATTTGATGTTCTTAAAAGAGATCAAACCCAATGCACAGAGCTTCCTTAATGCACAGGAAGAAAGCTCAGCCTACATTACCATGCCTAAGAGTTAAATGGTGATTACTCTTTGATCATTGGAAGTATTTCATTCTCATTCTGGCTTTTCCAGCTAGTCCCCCTCTTTTTTAGGGCATGACTTTGATTGCAAGTTAGATCTTTTTGAAAATATGTCAGCGAATCTCAGCTCTTAGACACATAATTAACCTTCATATCGCTCTGGTAGTAATGCAAACACACCTGTAGGATGTTTTCCATTGAAAACACAAGTAGAGAACCTGTAATAAATCTGAGAGTGATAGCTTTATTGTGACTGACAGAGCTGCTGGAGGCCTCTTCTTTATGAGTATAATTTGGGAGTATATAAAGGAGAGATTGATTTCCACAGACCACTCTCTCTTCCTTAATACTTAGTCTGTACAACCCACTCTAGATTTTATTTTACAAGAAGACACGTGTGAGTTGATTAAAACAATGATTCCCATATTGCAGTTCTGAGTCAGCATAGGCCAATGTGAACACAATTTAATTTTGTACTTCCCAAGCCCCACAACCGAGTGCTGTGCATGATTTATCATGGAGTTGCAGCTCTCTTCCTTGTCAAGCCTTGTTCTTCTGCATCCTTTGGAAACAACAGTTTAACCTTTTGAACAGAGTCAGTACCTACTAGCTGGTGAAGATGAAGTGCTTTGAGAAAGAGGCTCTGGGAGTAATGAGATGTGACTGTGAGATGAGCCTTGCTTGACAATATACTGCAAACCTCACATCTCATGTTAAGAAGTGGCTGTCATTTTGATCTGCATGAAGTTTAGTGCTCTGTGGATTTGAGCCACTATGTGTGTGTTGAGTCAAACGATTTCTTTTACAGGGAAAAAGTTCTGCCAACATCCACAGGACTACTCAGCCAATGCAAAGGCAATAAAGTGACTCCTTGACTAACTCCCACAGCATTCATTTGGTACATAACATTAACACGTATATGGATAGGGAAATTGAAAACTAACATTTTAAATAACTTGCTTAATGTGTTCTTGCCCTATTCTGAGTCCCTTGCACTATGCTGCCCCAAGACACTTTTTTACAAATTGGAGCTCCTTGAAAATCTACAATTACCTGTTTTCTTAAACAGTCCTCCATTATAAGTTGTGATGATTCTTCCTTCTGTGTGATGACTAGATGATAATTCTGTATGTGACAGAGAAAGTGAATGTTAAGGGAGTTTGCCAAATACAGTCAATGAAAAATGTATGGAAATGAGAGGCCCTATAGAGCAAAGAACATCTTTCTACTTGATTGTGCTGCTTTATTTTTGCCGAAAACCACAATAGGGCCTTTCCTCTGCTGCTTCTTTGATTTAGAATTAAAACAAAATGAGGGGAACACAAATTGACCACAGCAGAGATACATCTTCATTTGAGTTCATCACATTTCAGTGCTGAGTCAAAGAATGTGTCAGATACAGAAAGAGATTCAGTCTAGCTGAAGTAAAGACTTTGAACTGCCAATAATTGTCTTCTGTAATATTTAGTCACATGGAAAGTATTAATGAAGTAAGGAGTAGGGTTTTTTTAAAGTGTGATGTAATTCAGTGCCAGCTGGCTGACCAAGAGCCTGGGGTAGGCTATATCTGTCACTCGCAGAATAGGAAGAAGAGATCTTTTATTTTTCTTTGTTAAAAACCTGCATGCTTGGCTGTACCACACCAGGCAGATTGCTTGAAGTGAGTAGCTGCCAATGTAATTTGTGTTGGTAAATAAATATAAAATGTTGGGATCTTTCAAAGATGGGATCGGAGGCAATGACTGATGCCAAGCAGAGCGCAGTCATTCCCCGAGAAACAAAACTGCTCTATCAGCTCACCTTAAGCTTGATTTGTACAAACTCCATTTGTTCTGTCTCTTCATAAGCAAAGCTGTTAAACTGAAAAATCTCCTATGTCTATTGTGTAATGTCAGGCTCGCCTGGCTTCTTCTCATCCAGTCTAAATAAAGGGCTATCCTTTGTTCTGTCCCATAAGGTTTGCTTTTTGTCTTCCTGTCAACCAGCTTACTCATGATCATTAGTATATGTTCTGGTTTTGCCTGGGAGAGAGTTAATTTTCTTCACAGTAGCTAGTATGGGGCTATAATTTGGATTTCTGCTGGAAACACTGTTGATAATTACAGGGATGCTTTCATTACTGCTGAGCAGAACTTACACAGTGTTGAGGCCTTTTCTGCCCTTCACCTCACTGCACCAGTGTGGGCTGGGGTGCACAAGGAGTTGGGAGGGGACAGCCAGGACAGCTGACCCAAAGAACCTCTTCATACCATATGGCATCATGCTCAGTATATGAAGTTGGGAGGAGAAGAAGGAAGTGAAGATGCTTGAAATGATGGCATTTACCTTCCCAAGTCCCCATGACATGCAATGGAGCCTGGTTTTTCTGGGAATGGCTGAACATCTGCCTGCCTGTGGGAAGTGTTGATTGAATTCCCTCATATGCTTTGCTTGTGCCTGTGGACTTTGCTTTACCTATTAAGTTGACTTTATCGCAACCCATGAGCTTTCTCACTCTTACCCTCTCAATTCTCTTCACCATCACACTGGGTGGAGTGACTGAGTGGTTATATGATTCCATAGCTGCCAGCTGGGCTTAAATTGTGCCAGTATAGTGGAAGGAAGTGGAGCAAGAACATACATGATAAAGACCTGATAAAACAGTGAGAAATAGATACTAGATCTGGACTTGCAAAGAATCTAGCTGAGACTGTGGTGCAAAAACTTCCAATTTGTAAAATTCTTCCAGAGGAGGGGTAAAGGCTCAGCACAAGGTAACACCTCCCAGGCCTGAGAAAGGCAGCACTACTCCAGAAGTGGGTATCACCTATTGAAAGGACATATGGATAAACCTGCTGCAACCTCAGACCTGGCAAAAGGCCTATGAAAGGATGTAGGAAGGTCCTGTTTGTTGTTGGTAGTAATTGCAGTGTACTTCATTGACATGGGAAACTGAAATTGGCGTTTCCTACATCAAGAGGATGATTGAAGGTAAACTGAGCATCACTGTTAAGACAGGCATGTACTAAATATGGTCAGCAGAGAGAGAAAAAACAACACACTTCTCTCGCAGAACAATTCAGAGTGGGGAAAATCCTTCCCAGAAAGCAATAAACTCAACTAAAAGGAAACCACTACGCAGTTCAATAAAAGGTTGCCCTCTCCAGTCAAACAGATACTGTTTGCCACAGTGTGTATAAAGAGGATCTTTTTCAATTTAGCTATTTCCATTAATGTATGAACTATTGATCGATATTAGACATTGCTTAGCTTCTCAGGTCATGATAAACAACTCATTGGCAAGCATTGTGTTTCTGGGAGACAAAGTCAGTGGGGTAAATATATGACCATGCAAACAAACTGAATATTTTTTGTGGAAGTTGAAGACCAAATTAATAATTCTCCTTCATTGTGTCAAAGGTATAAAGGTTCAGGACTATTCCAAAAGCTATGAATTTCTGGACAGCCATATCAGCATAGTTCTCAGGTATATAGAGGAACCTCTGGAGAGGGAAAGAGACCTTTTGTCAAGCCTTACCTGCCCTCCTGAGCTTGCAGGGTTCAGCAAATTTCTCTGGTAAGGAAAATCTGGATAAGCAGACTACAGAAACAACCAGAAAACTACATGATAAAATCATCATTTGTAATTTCTGATTGCTTTATGTTAGAGCAGATTTCTGAGGCCTCAACTATCAATGCATCACCATATCCAGTACTGAATGTATTTGTAATTGGACACTGTTCCTGTTCTGCAGTCTATAGCAATAAAGGCAAGTAATATATTAGCTCTTATACAGATGGAGAGCTGGGAGATTAAATATCTTGTCCAGCGTCAAAAAGGAAATGTGTGACAGGTCTGGGACTTGTGAACCTGGAAATGTCGAGTTGAAGGCCTCAGTTGTACCTCTGAATTTACTCTTGAGTGTCATCTGACTGCACATTTAGCAAAGCATTCCAAAAGACACTAATATGTTATTGCTCCTATCGGAAAATAACTGCACAACCATGCTTCTTCTGATAAGTAGCCAAATCTTTCCTGGGCAAACTATTCAGTTTGGATAAATTGCAAAAAGTAATTTGAAAAATAGATTGTTTTGTCTTCTGAGTATGCTTACATAGGTTCTTCAGAGAGGAAACTATGTCTCCTTCTTGTAAGTATTGAAGAATTGTTTTTTACATTTCACTTAGGAACAATTAAACAGGCACAAAACCCCACGATTGCAAAGGCTGAGCTGCTAACTCAGTACAATGCTCTCAGAAGAGTTTTAGTCAACAGTGAGTTCAGGTAGTTCAAATAGATGGACTAAGTATAACAGGGATTTTACCTTATTTGTACTGCAGAGCATCCCTTTTTGCCTAGTAAAAGAAGAAATGCTTTGGGAATTAATGACTCATATTATGTCTCCTTTAATAGTTTGGTCCAATTTAAATTAACTGATGATGTGTGCACTATCGTTTGATAATAAAGGGTGTAATGATTTTAGATGTATGCTGTCACAAAGCCCCCCAATTTTACATGTGCACTGTCCAACATTAAGCCTTCTGGTCTCTTCTGGGTCATTTCCACTTCTAGTGGGAATCCTGAAAGGTTGTCCAGGTTTGAATGCAGAGATGCTGAGCAAGGAGCCTTTCTGACTGGTGCTGTGCTACAGTGGCTTTTGACAGCAGGATACCCAAATTCTCCCTGTAATTAACCATGTACTGAGGGTCCATTATAAAGGCATGTGATGACCCAAGGCCACAAATTTCTGGCTTCACCATGGCCCTGGAAATATTAGGTTAGCCATGAAATAATTTCAGTTTACACCATGTGACTAAAATTGAGGCAAACCTTTTAATACTATGAGTAGCAGGGTAGGAGGTCAGAGGAGATAGCATAGATGATGCTTTTTCAAAGTATGATTTATTCTTTCTCATGTAGCAGAAAAGGAAAAAAAGGAATAAATATTAATCAGAACACTTGAAATTACTAACTTCTTGTTCTTAGTTCCATTGTCTCTCTCTTCAGGGGTGTGATCATCTTTCCTTTGGCACATCAAATGAGGGAATTTGTAATTCATATTATAAATTCATATTCATATTATGGGATTCATATATAATTTAGGTTATTTTGCTGTTTAACAGAGGAAAAATACAAGGGCTTCTATAGGAAAAAGGAAAACCAAAACCCTCCAGAAAGCCAAATCTAATATGCATAAATTAAAATTATAGGTGCCCCCAACTAAGTGTGTGTTATGAAAATGGACTGGGCACATATCTGTGTATGTTTGTGAATAAAAGAAGGTAATATTTCTTTGGTCAGAAACACCATAGAAACATAGAAAACTCAGGTTGGAAGGAAGCTCAAAAGATCTTTTGGTCCAAACTTTCATGGGAGAGGGAATCTAGAGGAGATCATTTAGTACCCTGTCCAATTTCATCTTGAAAACCTCCTGTCATAGGAACTCTACCACATCCCTGGGTAAAAATGCTTTCTTAAGAATGCAATCAAATGCATTTAAAAATCCCTGATTATGGGTAATGCATCTGAACAAAAAGGGAAGAAAAGTGAACTGCCTAGTGAGATATTCTGGATCTGATTAGCTATAATTATCCCCAAACTAAGGAACAGAGAAGATTTAGAGCAATACCTTCTCTGTGCCAGAGGATCTTACTTCCTCAAAGTACCTTCTTGTTTTCTCTTTCCACTCTTTAGTTTTTATTTCTGCTTATTTTACGTGATTTTCTCTCTGAGAAAGGCAAAGTGGCCTACTTGTTCCCCTTTAATCAGGTTGCACATAGAGCTTAACTAAGTGGTTTACCAAAGCCTCTGGGATTGCTTCTGGTAGAAGAAAACCAAACTTGGAGTTAATGGTGTTGGGACTGGCAGCTCTGAGTAGCTCATTGTCAAGCTGATCTGCTCCTAAAATCCCTGAATGGGTGTGGGAAGCCCCTTTGAGTGTCTAATGATAATGTGGTTTTCCTCTTTCATTAACTTTCGTGTACAAACAGCTATCATGCTCACTGGATACTAAGCACTTTACTGCCCATCTACATCCACGTCAATGCTACTTAAGGCTAATCACATACTAACTGCATCTCCCAGTGACAAAGCTGCATCCCCACTCTGTCTGTATTGATCTCCCATCAGTCATTTGTAAGTGACCCTGCTTGACATGGCCCTTGGGCATTTTTCCAATACAAAAGCCACTTAACATTAAAATTGCAGAATCTCTTTTGGTTGTTTCACAAGCCTTTATCAAAAGCTTATAAAAACCTACCTTTAATTATAACTACTCTATGAATTTTTTTCACCTTTGACCATTGACCTCTTTCAGATAACGAGAACATTTGTGCGCTAGATTGCCCTTCAACTTTTATTCATTGCCTGAGAGGGCCACTAGAAGTAGTAGCAAAAAATAACGGAAAGAAAATCCTTTTGCAGCAGTGTTTGTTTCATTTTAACAGTAGAAACACTAAAAAGAGAGATTGGGTCATTATTTCAGACATTTCCCTACTCTTTGAGTCACGTGCTCATCACTTAATTCAGATGAGCAGGCAGTAGGGCAGTGCCCCTCTCTTCCTAGTCCTCTGCCATATACACTTGCACTTTTTGGCATGGAAACTGAGTTTGTTTTGCCTGTCTATGTGAAAAGCCAAACTAGTACAAATTCTTTTACTCTATCACTGCCACATATAAACACTGAATATATAATTTCAGACACTCTGTGGTTGTTGGATCTTGTTCAGGAGGTTAGATGAGAATTTTAATTGCATAATTCTGCCACCCTTTCTTTTCTGCACTGTTTCAAGTTCTCTCTAATTTGAGGATACATCTACAGCTTCAGAACAAACTTAACAATTATTATTTTTTTAAGTTCAGTACTCATCCAGCTAAATCAGTGTGTAACATAGTTTGGCTGTGATCAAGTAGTAACTGTTTTAACAATTGCTCTGGTCTTGAGCAAGGCTGTTCACAGTGTGGAAATTATTAAAAAATAGTTGTGGTGGAAAGCTGCACTGTGTGCATACGAGCCTGTAAGGTCTCCTTCTCACTAGAGCTACAACTTGCTTTATTTGTTGGACTTTGAAACTTTAAACACCTCACAGACAAGTCTGACTTTATTCCCATAAGAGGATTCAACAGTGCATTTGAAGGGCCATATGTTGAGTTGACACTATCAACTATAGGCAGTATGCCAATGAAGTACTCAGACAGGCAGCTCTTCCTGAGTTCCACACCATCTATTTTTTGACTATTCTGATTTGTGTCTCATAAAAATGCATCAATTACATATATAAGGAGAATTTCTCCACAGGATGCTAATGGAGTAGTGTATAGTAAAAGGTCAAAAACACTGTGACCGATCCTCTTAGAATAACATCCAGGAAAAGCTTTCCCTAAAAAAGACAAAGTATTTATAGTAATGATTGCAAAATACAAATGTCGCTTTGGAGTCTATTTGTCTAAATCAATGGTTCTCAGCATTTTTCACTCAGTGTGTTACTTCTCAGGACTAAGACCAAGCTGTTTTCTCCATATTTCACATATTTCCTACACATAGCGTATTTGGCTATATAGAAACAGGCCTGATAAGATGCAGGAATAGTATAAAGGAAGCAAGATTAAAATGAACTCACCTAATGTGATGTGTTCAGCTGCTTCCTGCATCACTTTGTGTCTGCCAGAGTAATTGTTATACCATGGCAAGGTTGTATTTGTAAATATAATCATGAGGGAACTCTGGCAGTGACAAAAGACACAGAAAAAGTGATGTGTCCTCGTCACTGCTGCCAAACACCTGCTGGTGGAAATATGTGTGTGACTGGAATCAGTTTTTCTTTTCTCTCATAGAAGTCTAGGCTGAAAAGTTATTAAGGTTACAGTCAAATTGTAGATTGTTCACATGATGATGAAGGTAACTCTGTGATAGAGCAACAACAGCTCTGGATCTCACTCCCTGGGATGCTGGACTGAAGTGTGCCAATTGAACTGAAGCCTGTGCCAAGCTTAGCTATTTTTTATAGTAACTTTGAAATTTCAAGGACAATGAGAAAATATTTTTTGAGCAATTTCAATACATATATTGCACTAATGCAACTCACATATAATTATATTTTTTCCAGGCTTTAATTAAGAATATATATAATAAAATTAAAATTCTGCCTCAATTGTCATAACTTTTCTCCATGTTCTCCATGAATTCTTCCAGGTAAAAGGAATTTTGTTTAACTGACAGGTCCAGAGTATGTGTAATTATTTAATACTAACCTGTTTAGTTTTCTTCATTTTTAAAGAAATATAGGCATTTTTAACAAATAAAAAGTTAATTTCATTATATAATGCTAATAGTACTGAAAACACAAAAGAGAAAGGGGACTCCATACTGGGAAGATGACAATGAAAACCGAAGTACAGAACCGCTGGAACAATATATATGTACATATGCACAGAATGGAACAGTGCTCATAGCAGGAGCACCAAAGACTGAAGTCCTTTTAAGTCCACTAATGCAAACAGTAGCTTCAGCAAGGCTAATTACCCCCACAGTTTCTCTATGTCATGGCCTTATTTTTCTAACCACACAAGATAACTTTACAGTCTAGTTCAATCTCTAAGTCTGTTCAAATTTTAATCTGATTAAACTTAGCAGTGTTATATTTGATGGTTTTTTGTAACATGGGTATCTGTCTCCTAAAGCCAAGACACCAGAAACTGACTAAATTCATCAACTTTTAGACACCATTGCTATGAGCTTGAATTGATCCAGAGCCTGAAGGTAGCCAGTTTCATTTCCCAATTAAAAAAATAATTACCTGTAATAATAATTAATTATAATATTTCCTAAGCTTTTTTTTTTTTTTTTAATAAAGCAGAGAAGATCCTTACCTGTGTTGTAAGCTTATTCATGAGTTTTATAATAAACCCAGTCACCTATATCTGTGATCTGTCTGTGGGAACTCTAAAAAACTCAGGAAAAAGGACAGGATAAAAGACAAGAACCCATCTTGCAGAGACTGGGTCTAAACAGAATTCATCAGATTATACATGTTTTGAGAGTCCCCTCAGAACTTATATTTGTTCCAGAGAGGAGAAAAACAGGCTTCTGGGGGATTGGAATCAGAACTCACAAATTTCTAAATAGAAGCACAGAAAATTACTTCAGTATTTGTATGAGAAACAGTGCCGAAAAAGCAACTTATGCTTAAAGTTGTCATGGAGAATTTCCAGCAGAGACAAATGTCAAGAAATGATGAATGGAGAGATATAAACAACATTCATGGAGAGGAATCAGAATGCAAAATGTTGCAAGAAAAAACGTAAAACTTTTGATACCAAAAGAAATGGGAGAAACAGACAGGGTTGAAGAAGAGAATTTCCTCATTAAATTGAGATACATATTTTTAAACTTTCCTCATTTGCTGCACATTCAGAGGAACAAATGCTCTAGCTGATGTCAAACCAGAGTAGATTCTGCTTCTCTTCCTTTAAGATGGGGAGGAGAGGAAAGGAGAGGAGAGGAAAGGAGAGGAGAGGAGAGGAGAGGAGAGGGGAATGGAGCTTTGATGTTAGGCTTTAGGATAAACATACTTTTCATGTAAGTGGAAGCCAATGAAGACTGGTGGTCACTGGAGAACTTTTTCAAGACTGGATAACTTTTACCATTTAGGAAAACAGTTATCTATGCAGTCACTGAAACAGCTGTGCCCTACCAATTTCTGGTTTCACATTATTTAAAGCAAGAATGAAAGATGATGTTAAAGTTTCTCATTTTATGGCAGTAACATTCTCGTCTCATCAAATGTGTTGTCTTGAATAACTGCAGCTTGAAAATTTGTGCAAACTGAAAAAGGTGAGAAGCTCTATACAAACAAATAGTTTCAGAACTATCTGAGTCTTAAAAAACTCAAATTTTTTATGGTTTCCATGTAAGACTTCTTGTCTGTATGCAACCTCAGGACAATAAATTCAACACAGGACCAGAGTCCTGGTGCCAGGTATAGTGTTTCCAGCTACTTTGGGAAACAAATACAGGTGCATGAGCATGGTGAGAAATGGAGTGCAGTGTAATCTCTGGGCACAGAAGGGGTTTGGACTGTGAAATAATCCTACCCTTCAGTGAGTATACAGTCCTTATGCTTTATGGAAATGCAGAAATCTTTTGAGATGTGTAGTTTATAATCATAAGGCCAGATGTATTTATAAGTTCCTTTCAGAGATCATTAAGGAGAGTTAATTATTTCATATTGGAAATACACACCTTTTCTTTAAGAATGCTTTTTTCTTTTCCCCCTGTGAGATGTTGAGCACATTTTTTCTCTATTTAAAAAATACTAAGAAAATATATGGCAATTGTTTCAACAATAAAACAGTAAGCAGATATTTTGAATTCTAGTGTGAATTTTAGGGTTTTGAGTCTGTCTTTACAGTGCAATCCTAGTATTTATCTGTCTTTCATTTCTTTCCTTTCCATGAGCTCAAGATGTATACTCAAGTTTTAAAACAACTGTCCATCTGAAGAAAGACAAGTAGAACGGAAAATTTTGCACTATCATAGGAGTCTATCATAATGGCAACATTCCCATGGTAATTTATAGCTGTAACTTATGACCTTCTTCAAATGTTTTATAAGACAGTAGGATATGTGGTCTATCGAATTAGGAGGAACAGATGTTCTTGTAACCTCTCTGGACTACATATATACTGGATGATTGTGACTGTGGGCGACTAATTTAAAAGACTGATACAATCTTCCCTGAATATATGTCCCAAACCTATTTTTCAGTATTTTTATTAATCAAAACATTCTATATTCCTTGCACAGGTTTTGTGTCCTCCAGGTTGAATTTTACTTAATCATAGTGAGCTCCATCTTGGTGGGGATGGATAAATTCCAAATAACCTTTGACTGTACAATAAAAGGTTTCAGTGAGTAGAGCAGTACATTAAATATTTTTGTGTGAATATACAGGTGATTAATCATTGGAGTAGTATTTGGAGATTGTCTTTAGACAGTTCAGTTGTAGATTTGAATGTCAGCATTACCATATGTGAATCCACATCCTGTGTAGTGATGGCCTTGAGGAATGCAACAGAAGTAATGGCAAAATGAGTTTTGTGTCTTTGACTTGCCAAACAGGGTTTCTCACAGAGGGGCCAGTCAGAGCTTCTCAAGGAAACAAAAATTTTGCTGCTCCAGTTATGAGGAACCATGGCATAAAAAGAAGGAAAAATGGAGCAAAGACATATCTGAGAAGTGCACATGTATGCATGTGTGCTGGGAGGTATGAACTTGCACAAGGTATGATTTGGAAAAGGTCACTGAATCTCTTAGTCCATTTTCCTACCAGGACAGTTGTCTAAGTTTAGAGGAAATTAAGAGAGTTGTTGGACTAGAAACCAAAGAAGGAGACAGATCTCCTTTGAACTCAACCCAAAATTTAATTAAGGTATGATAATAGAAAGGATAACAGTTCTTAACTACAATATATATATCTATATATCTATCTATATATATATATATTCAAGAGAAAACAAAGCAACCAGAACTAAATGACCAATTTGTGGGACAATCTCCCCTTGAGCCTCCCACAGTCTCTGCTCCCGTTGGGCGCAGTAATATTTACGGAGAGCAGGTGGCGATGGTGCTCCTCGGCTGGTGCTGAGCTGACCCCCGGGGGTGGGTGGAAAAAGTTTCGGTGTGTCCCTCTGAGACGGTTGCTGTGGAGTCAGTGGAAGGCACCACGCAGGAAAAAAAAGGAAAAAAAGATCTGGGATCCTCTTTCCATGGGCAAAACTCTCTCTTCTAGTCCGTGGCTGGAGGAGGGATATCACTCTGAGCTGGAGTTGCTGCCAACACCGTGAGGCTCCTCGCGCCCAGGCCAGCAGCCATTGGCTCTCTCTCTCTGTCCCTCGCTCTCCCAAGCACCAGGAAACTCGGAAAAATCCAGGGATTGGAAACGGGAGAAAAAAAAAAAGAAGGAGGCCAAATTCACAGGGCAGAAGTTTCTCTGAGAGCCATCTCTCTCCCCTTCTTCCCCCAGTCCTCTCCCCTGCAAGCCAAAAACCCAAAGTGGCTCCTTCCCTTACCACACCCCAGTGATTTACTGTTGCTAGGTAACACCTTCACTCATTGCCTGCCCCTTTGTTAGAGGCAGTGGGGAAAGATAAGGGTCATTAGCTCCTTGTTTGGTGGTAGGGGAAAGAAAAATTCCACCAGATTCTAAAACTATAACAACTGTATACTTCCTAATATAATTCTATGTGGAGGGACAGCCAGAATAGAGAACAGAAGGACCAGAACAACTATGTTATTACTATTTACCATGCATAAAATAACACTAACTTAATATTAAAATTTAGGAGAGACACTCTAAGGGAATAGAACACTTGAAGTTTGAATGAGCTGAGTTCCCTTTCCTGTGTCCTGCACATGTGACTGTTAAATGGTACAGGTATATTTGGACATGAGAGAACTTCCAAACAGAAAATTCTCACTGTTATGAACAGCCTGGATTCCTCCAGGTTGAGAAGATAGACCTGAATCACCTCATGCACATTTTTCACAGAATTATGGCATCACAGAATGGTTTGGGTTGGAAGAGGCCTTAAGAATCCTCTAGGTCCAGACTCCTGCCAGGGGCAGGGACACCTTGGACTAAACCAGGCTGTTCAAAGCCCAATCAAGCTTGACCTTGAACACTTCCAGGATGGAGCATTCACAGCCTATCTGGGCAACCTGTTCCAGAGCCTCACTACCTTTATAGTAACCAATTTCTTCCTGATATCTAATCTAAACCTAACTTCTTTCAGTTTAAAGCCATTACCCCATCATCCTATTACTACATGCCCTTGTGAAAACTTCCTCTTCAGCCTGTCCTATGAGAAAAGATTACTTCTAATGGGAAGTGTGATTATCAACTACAGAGAGGATCAGGCACAGCTCCTGTTACAACAGAGAGAAAAATTCACAAAGTGATTTGCAAACTGTATAAACAAACAATATTTGGAACAATTCTTTGGTGAGAGGACTATCCATTATGAAAAGACAGCATGTAAAATGGTATTGACTAGAAAACTGCTCAGGAGTAGACAGTAGCATCTTTTCAGTTCATAAGCTCTTATCTTTTCTAAAAGACTATTTATAAAAGTTATAGGAGTCCATTTGGATTCTGCTTTTCTCTGTTTCTTGTCTAATTTGTACTACTAAGTTTGGGAAAGAATATTTTTTAGTCTCTGGGAATGATAAGGGCAATCAAGTGATACATGGGCAAATGTAGAAAACAGTGGATGTGGGAGGGAGAGGACTGAGTTCAGTCACCTTCTGAAACATCTCTGTATTCTAATTGAGAAACTTTTATATCTATGAGCTGAACTAAGTTCTTTCTTACACTTATAGTCTTTTCAGGCTATGAATACATCTGGTGAAAATTTTGCTTCTATAATGACATCCTAAATACCAGCAAGAGAAACAATTTTCCTGAATTTTCAAATGTGTTTATAAAGGGCCATTTCTTTTATATGTGTGGGCAAACTTAATAATAGGCTGCAAGGTTTTGTCTTATTGCTGAACCTCTGGCAACTTATTGTACACCTTGGAAAGCTCCCTATTTGATTTGCAGCAACAATAAAAGGTACTATAGTATATGGTTTCCAAATTTTCCCAGACAAGCACAGGAGAAATAAAATGACTGTTTGTCCACATCATTAAACTACCTTGCAGTCTGGTGCAATTGGCAAACTCTGCTCCAGAGAGATTCAGGACAAAAACTGCATGGTTTTTCTAGGTCAAGTTTGAAGTAGGCTGGCAGGCTGTGTCAGGCAACTTCTTCTGTGTCTTCCTGAACTCTGGGGACCAATCCTGAGATGTTCTTAGCAGTCACAAAAGCCAAACCAATGACTATCCTCTTTTCAGGTACATTATATTCCTTTGCAAATCTCTATGTACAAAGCCATGAAATGTGCACAACCTTTACACTTTTTTTACACTTTTTTTTTTTTTAAGTTTTACATTACTTTATTTGCTATTTTCTATTCTTATTGGCATTCCATGACTTTGTTAAGAACATAGTGTCACTGCCTTTTCTTTTCTTGATTATTTTATTTTTTTTTTAATACTAGAGCACTAGAGCTCAGCAGAATTCTATGAAGGAATTTTTTAATGGGAAACATACAAGGCAAGTCCTTCCTTTAATAATATTGATATTCCTCTTGTGCAGTTCCAAGCCCATTTGTATAATGGCAGTTTTGTATTACCTTGGTTGCTGTTTTTATTGTCCACAGAATACAAATTAACCTCTTGTGTTCTGGTAAAACTTGGCAACCATAACCAAGACTGGGAAAAAGGGTTGCAGAAAGACTTTCTGCTTTAAAGAACTTTTCCTAAACAAAGGGTAAAATAGGGAAGGCACTCAAAGAGCAAAATAGTGATACAATGAAAATAGGTCGAGTTTTCATGGCTCCCAATGCTAAGGATCCTGTTTGATCACTTAAATCATAAACACCAATCATATTGAAAGAATAGATTAGATGTAGCCTCATCCTTATTTGTAAAATAAAACCCTGAAAGAATGTAAATAGAATTTAAAACTGAAGAGTGTGACTTCCATGAATCTTAAATAATTGAGATTTCAGTAAGTTTTATTCTTATGTGAGAGGGGAGGAAGCAAGACAAAGACTTTAATTAAATGCCTCCAAAGCATAACCATTGTCCTTAGTCCTAGTTTGGTCCCAGCGAAATGTGGTCATTTTTGCCTTAAAATGGAAACTTTTGAAGGCCTGCCATGAAAGTGTATGTCCAAGTATGAAACCACTATTCAAAGCAGAAGTCCATGCCATGTTGGCTACCACCAGCAAGAAGAGTCTATACTGTGTAACAGACTGGGGGCCCATCACCTTGCCCAGGCTTTGTGGGGCACACCCAGTCCCACAACACCCGGCAGAACATGAAAGCATCGTGCCTGCTAGAGCTACCCAAGTCTTCCCCTCAGGTACCAGCCCAGCCTCTAGTCCTTCCCAGAGTAAAAGGCTGGTTCTGCTGTCTGTTGTGCTGATAGACATGTCTTGATTTGCTTTCCTGATGAGGGCTTTGACTTCAAAGTGACCAAGGTAGGTTAAAATATAACCTCAAAGGGAAGCAGCTAGTATATGGTCACCTTATTTTGTTTTCAAAAACTTCCTTACACCATGTTTTCTATACTAAACAGTTTTGACCTCAATAAACAACCAATTCTGCTCAAGTTTGGAAAGGAGGCCAATCACCTCTCACTTCAGCTTCTTGCAAAGATGCAGCATTGCATAAACCAACCCCTTAGTGGCAATAAAGCATGTAAGAAAAGCTGACAAAGAGTCCTGAACCCCCAGACACAACATAATGAGGTATATATGCAAGTAGATATTAGGTATGCATACAACGAATTACTTCATTACATGTCTTCCTTGACTGGGAAATTCTTTACTTAATTCTTTATCAGGCATGAGAAAATGTCTATGTACTAATTATGAGTACCTCGTCTTTGTTAATACTGTGGCACCTGATAAAAAAGTAAGGAACAAATCAAATATACCTTCTCCTTTTCAAACCATCCCTCTGCAGTTGTTTGAAATGCTTTTATACATATTTTTGTGTGTCCATTCGTTTGTTTATGTGCATGCTCATGTGTCTTTAGCAATCCTGTAGAATGACAGATTTTTCTTTAAAATCTCTCTTGTATGCTTGTACTTAATTTCTCATGTTCCTATATTACTGTTACTTCTTTTCTTATAAAACCTCCTAGCTTATAAATTACAATAAGATTAAAGCAGATATTGCTAATGTATTTTAAACAGTTGTTAAATTACCAAAGTTGGTTGATCCGTTCCTTGAAATTTGCTGATCCTAACTTAAAATGACTCCTAGGTTATTATTTATATCTTTTAAATCTTTTATAGCTGTACACTTATGCTTTTATGAAAGCTGGAGTAACGTATTCTAAGAACAAAAGCATATTTATGTAAGTAGCACTGGGAGCTGAGTTGGCAGGTGTTTGCCACGAAGTCTTAACCCCTAAGCATCAGTAGTAGGCATCAAGCACATCCTCAAATGGTTGCGAGAGTCTTTTTCTACAGAGAAATTGTTCAGGTTAAAAATTAAACTGGAAAGAGTGGCAGGGCTTGTACCATCATCAAGTTTGTGGGCTGCAAAAAGAAATAAGGATTTAGGAATAACATTTGCAAGAAATACCATAAACAGAAAATAAAGACAGTTGTGGTGGCCATGGCTTCTCAGGGAAACTGCAATCTTATATAGCTCATGAGAGAGCCAGTCAGAATTGTTCTTGGGAAGAAAGGAGTCTCAGATGTGTAAACGAGCAGGCAAGGCCATAGTTGCTTCTCTTGCACAAACCAGACAGGAAACCTGTCCAGCTGGAGGAGACCCAGAGCTGTCCCATATGAAGAGAGGTAGCAGAGGGAGTAAAGCCTGTAAAAAGAAAAGGGCTTTGTCTAGACCAAGGTCAGTTAGCTTGAGTTAAGGTAGTGAAATCTGGCACTGAGAACTGGAAAATTTCCCTTGCTTCTGCTAAAGCCAGTGATTTTCATGGATCTGATGAAGAAGGCCAGCAAGGAATGAGAATTGCTGAGGGATGTGGCTGGAAACTTCCTTTCATTCTGTGGGGACAAAATGTTTTGATCCTTTAATTTCTTCTATATGAGATGCACCATCCATGGTTCAACATGCTCATGTAAGCTAATCAGAAAGTTCTTTCAGTAAAAATATTTTCATGAAAACATGTAATTTCATTGAAAACACTTTTTGGAGGTAGAAAGTATAGCCAATTCAAGAAGATTTTGTTAAGAAAAGTTTCCTGGCTCCAGAACTTCATTTTAGAGCAGTCAATGCCTCCAAGAGCCCTAATCAGTCTGGTGTTCATAGGCTACACCCATGAAGCAAGAGACTTTAATTAAACCACTGTTCTGACTGAATGAAATCATGGTACAGTCACCTTCTCTGACTCAGAGGACAGCATCAGGCTTCAGTACTCGATTCTGGAGAGACATGGTTTCTGAGAAGGTGCTGTGAGAGCTCCTTGGAGAAGGTAGGCAGAGTTTCATCGCTTCTGAAGTATGGAAAGAGGGACTATGGGCTGGAGTCAGCACAACCACTTCTTGGTCGAATAGTTCATCTGAGAAGTGTAGAGGTGGCAAGAGGTTTTTTTATTTTGTTGTTGTGTTGTAGTTGGGTTTTTTAGTGCTTTGTATAGAGTTCTTTTTATTTTGTTGTATTTTTAAAGAAGACTTTAGGGTTCTTGTAAGAGAGGTGAAAATGTTCCTATTCAGTTCTTATGGTTTCTTATTAATAAGTGGTAATGTGCTACGTTAAGGGACTGAGCAAAATGTCCATGTATCTATGAGATGTATTAGTGTTTTTGTCTGAAAGCGGGACTTCTCTTCAGGTGTGTTGATAGAGGCTCCTCAAAAGGGCTTTATTAGGTTTTAATCGCAAGGAACTGGCACAAAGTTCTTGTTCTCTACAAACCATTTATTTCATACCTTTCCTGCAAGTCTTTTCACTGCTGGCTTACAAAATTCCCCCAAATCCTGCTATGTTCTGTGACTAACGTTCTCAGTGAAAAGTTCTATTTTAAACTTATTCAAAACATTTTTTTTCTGTGAGGAAGTATAACTGTTAGTTAATATCCACTGCAATTATACCAAGAAAAATACTTATTAGAAACCTTCCTTGTAGTTCTAGGTTTCAGCCACCTACTTTTTTTCATATGTCTGCAATCGTTCATACAGAAAAAATCAGCCATCCTGAGAAAGGATTTGAAAGGACTGCTTTTTATTGCTCTGATTTTTACTGCAGTAAAAATTTCTGCATGTATAATTTTATTAGCTTTCATAAGAGTATTCAGGCAGATAGCTTCATATAGAGTCCTGTATGTGGTCGCGGTGCCCCATGTTTAAGAAAGGTGAATAGAGAGTTCAGAGGAGCACTACTAGAATGATCAGGAGCACACAAAGCATATGAAATGAGAAAAAGCTAGAAGAGCTTGGTTTGCTTGGCCTTTATGTGGAGATCAAGAAACTACATTATTTCCTGTGTGAGGGAAGAGAAACACCAATATGGGAGATAAGCTGTTTAAGTTGAAGAACAATTTTAGTGTGCAAACAGCTGAAAAGGAATGGGAACAAACTGAGTCTGGAAACAGAAAAAATCATGGGCATGTGGAAGAACACTCTAGTCTGAATGCTGGGAACAGTGCTGTGCAGTTAGACGGAGCCTGTTAGATTGAAGAGGCTGGTTCTTGCCTCAAGGGTCTCCCTTGGAAGTGGTCTGGTGAGCCCAGTGAAATGAACACACCTGGACACGTGTTGTGGGTTAGCCCTGGTGGGCAACTCAGCCCCACACAGCTGCTTGCTCAAACCACCATCATCCCCAGTGGGATGGAGGTTATGAGCAGAAGAGTACAAGTGTGAAAATTCATGAGTTGAGTTGAAAATTTAACTTTAAAAAGAACATAATTTGTTTTTAAAAAGAAGAAGAAGAAGAAGAAAAGTGAAAAAAAAAAGGGGATGCAAACCCACTGACAATTGCTCTCTCCCAGGCAGTCCCTGAGCAATTGCATCACTATAAAAACTTCTCCCCCCAGCTTTTATTGTTGAGACCAAGGCCATATGGTATGGGATGTCCCTTTGGTCAGCTGAAGAGATGTCCCCTCCGTGTCCCCTCCCAACTTCTTGGGAACCCCCAGAAGCCTGTTCTCTGATGAGTGGCATGAGAAGCTAAAAAGACCTTAACGTAATGTAAGTGCTGCACAGCCACAGATAACACATCAGTGTTTTATCAACTCCTTTTTCCATCGTAATTCCAAAAGAAACACCATGCCAGCTAGTATGAAGAAAATTATCCCCATCCCAGGGAGACAGACCAGTACATTATGGATGGGTGGTTTGAAAGAACAGGCCTCTCTCATGATATCTAGTTTCTAGGAAGGTACTGACTTGAACCACCAACGTGATACCTGCAATTATCAGCACCTACAGCTGGTATGTATGAGTTTCAAGTGGTTTGTACCAGATAATCTGGTGTCCAATTCAGTAACTACCTTAACACTTCCAACTGCACTGTGCAAGGGCAAGAGAGTGACACTGATTTTAAAGCAAAACTTCCCACTGAGATCAACAGAAAATTTTGATTAAAACTCATGACACAATATGGCCCCACTTGCCCTATAAAACAGATTAAACAGGACAAGAGTAGGCTCACTTTGAGTTTATTCCAATCTCTCTTCCACTAGTGCTGCTACTATGCAAGAAAGATCATCTTATTTGTTAAAAATCAAAAAACTATTTACTTCTACACTAGACTTCCGAAACAGGTGGATTTCCTACTTGAACTCACAAGGTTCTGGGATTGCCTTCAGTCTGAGCTTTGCCTTCCTTCCTTTACCCAAAATCCACCAGATTTGATATTTGTGTGTCACTTTATCCTCCTCATGAGCATCCTTCCTACAGGAAAATCTTCCTAGGGTTGGGTGAAGAGTGCTGATTTTCGAGTGTCTAAGACCTTGACTTGAAGTGGGACAACCTCAGAGAGAATCAAGTGGAGAAAGTTCTTCCCAAATCTTAGAGCAGTTTTATTGTGCCAGAGGAGAAAAAAAAGCACGAAGTGTGTACCATTGCCAGGTTGGGAATGGCTGCTGGTGAAGCTGGTGTAATGATGCCAACCAGACCTTTCATTTTCAGAAGCACGCACTTTCTATTTATACCTGTAGCTGCAATCTTCAAATCCCAGCTGTCTCCCACCTTCCACCCCCAGAAATTTAGCAAAGAGTATTTATTGTCTCAGGAATGTTTTAGATATTTAGCAGATAATTTAATTCTCTGAGAAAGGCATTGACTGCTGCAGAGCAGAGGCCAGACCCTCATTGCAGGCAGACAGGCTCCACTTATTTTCCTGGCTCTTCAGATTTACTGCTAGCACACTGGCAGACAGTAGTAGTGGATATGATGATGTAGTGTTGGAAGTAATCCTGGGTTTTAGTAATACCTACACACTGCCAGACAATTATGTCCAAAGAGCCCAGATTTTCTAGAACTGCTGTCCCACCCCCCCTTCTGTTGGAAACCCTAATTTCCTCCCTGCCCCTCTTCCCTCGCTGTCAGTCCTATCACATCTCTTGTGTCCAGATCAAGGATGTTTAAATATAGACTGAAAAATTTCTGAGGGAGGAGCAACTCTGGCAAGGCTTTTGTGGCCTGACTGATCTCACTAAACTACTGCTGACTATTCAGGATCTCTTCCAATACTAGCTGGTCCATCTTTAAATTTGCCAATGATTTAGAAATTAAGAAATAAAGCAGTAAACAAAAGCAATGAAGCTCCTGAGTTTGTTCCATGTTGGAAAAGTATCTCTTTCTCTCTTTCTTATTCTACTATTGCAACTCAATATTGTCTGGGCTTACTTAGTGAACAAAACAAGTACTTTTCTAGACTAGTCCTAACCAGTCACAGAACATGTTACTGCAGGGATATGTGAGAGATCTGGTTTCAAGAAGAGGCAAAAAGCAGAGTACTCTTTATATCTATAGTACAGATAGATTAGATTAATCTATCCCTTCTTTCCTTTCTCTAAATTGCCTTGAGGGCTTTGTTTCCTTTTGAAGAGTTATGACACTAAAGTTATTTGGAGGTACTTCTGAAGACTTGAGCTTCAATCTATAGTGGTTTTAGTCCTCTGTGATTACTTAGACAAACCAAAACAGACCTGAGCTGTAGCATGGCTGCAAGGGCCTGGTAGAATTATTTGAGTAGTTGCTGAAAGTTGAGGGGAAATCAGGACCTAGTGTGATTTCCTGAAATGATCACAGCTCCTCTCCTGTGCACAGTACTAGCACCAGTCCTTTGCAACCACTTCAATCACACTATATCCTCAAAATGAGCTTAAGCTCTTCTCAGGCCTTGTACTGTCCTTGTGTTCAAGAGATGATTTTATCCCTCAGCTGCTGCAAGTAACTTAAGTCCATTCTAGCAAATCAATAAATTATAACTTCTGGGTTTTTTTTCAGGGAATTGACTGCAGCAGATATTGCAGATGGACACCATTGCACAGGAGCAGGGTTTGACTATGCTAGGCAATGGCTAAAATCATCTTAATTTTAGTAATATTTGGTAAGAGATAAAAACACAACAGCCAGATTGCTATAAATAAGAGAATATGTCTATAAAGCACAAATAACATAAAAAGAAGACCTAACAGCTGAGTTAAAAGACATTAGACTTCTGAAATAGGAAAGTTTAATACTTTGGTTGCCACTACCACAGAAATGGCCCATGAAAGCAGGAAGTAGCGTGTCTATACAATAATGTAATAGTCTAAGATGCATAGAGCTCTGTAATATGGAGAAGTACATAAATAATTTTTAAAAGACTGTCTTTGAAGTGTATGAAAATAATATTAAGAATTACTTAGAACCCTTTATGGGGTCTGTTATCTTTGAGAATAACTGAAAGTCCATTAGTGCCTACATGCTATATATTGTGTTAAATCAGCTCTCTTTTCCTCTAAAATTTGCCTCATTGGGTTTTTTAGGGTGAAATACTTCCTTAGGCAAAGTATATGTGCATGATGTTGAGTCTACCATTTATTATAACATCCATAACTCAGTACAAAAAGCTATGCATATGGCCTTGATAACTATCTACACTGTGGTGAATTTTCCTTTTGCATACCGATCCAAGGTGAATGACTATGTCTCATCAACATTTTATTCTTCAGTGCTTTATTAATAACAAATGAGGGTCTCGTGAATCCATTCAATTAATTAATTTCTTCTTGGTATCCTTTTTTTACTTAACAGGTTGATCTGTCTCCAAAATGTACATTTTCTGCATTCCCATTGGACTAATAACATTTAGATATTTTTTTCAATTTGGAATATAGCCACCCAACTTAAAAGTGAAAAGATACCTTGTACATTTGAATGCAGTGTTAATGCCATTCCCTGCCAGTAAATCCTGTTGCTATGAAAGTGAACAAGGTTGGGATCTGTCGTCCATTGAGGTTATTAAACCAGGAGTGTCACTGACACAAATAGAGACTTTTCCTTTCCTCTATCTTGACTTGTATAGAACTTTATTTAGGTTTTTATTCAAATAACCATTTTTCTCAACCAATTTAGGGGTTATAATATCTGCTGTTGACCTCCTATTTCAACTTGTGAACCATTCTGTTTAATGAGAAATTACATCATGTAAGAAATTCCCTTTTGTCCATTATCTTGGTCACTGACTTGACAGGGCTCTCGGAGAATCATGGGAGTGTAAATCAGAGAGGAACTAAGAAGGTGGGAGTAACAAGTATGTGACTAACATGGTAGTTTCTTTTGTTCCTAAGGCCACAGCAAGAGCATAATGAAGAATGGACATTAGGTGTTTCTTCCTGGCACTGTGTCAAGTGCAGAATATTTTATGCAAATGAAATATCCTGTTCCGAGAAATAATAGATCTGTAGTGATTTCATTCCCATATTAGAGCAAGAAGGTTTACATTGAAAAGATGGGTTGGCCACAATTCTGACTACTTGTTGAGCACAAAAGGAATATTAAGAAGAAATTAATTGTGTGGCATTAGCTAATAGGAAGCAACACATACACAAAAGGGAGGTCACAGATGAAAAATTTCATAGACCATAATTGATTATTTTGATTTGCTTAACTAATCTTGGAAATTATGAGAGAAAGTGAATATCAGAGTGGGGAAGGTGGAAGTCAAAGCTGAAGGATATACCAAATCTTGTGTATGCTATGCATTGTCCTGAATAGTGTCTCAGGCGAGCAACAGGGTTCCTCCCTTGTAAAAGAAAGCACAGCCTGTCATTGCAAATATGAGGTGAAGATAAAATCAGTGATGGTAAATAAGATTCTGAATGCCTGGGAAAGATAAGCAATATAGTGGTACAGTGAATTTTTTTGAAAGTTAGGAGTCTTTATGTAGCGAGGTGGATCTCAGTCAGTCTTTGGTATTTTCATAGCAGATTGGATACACTTTCATCCTGTTCCAGGTGTTTTGAAGTACATTGTCTCAGATATTTCTTTTGGGATGGAATCCTATGCTTTTTTTCCTCTCCTGATTTGGAGTTTGATTGCCAGTTATTTACCATGTTGCATGTGCAAGTGGGATGCAAATACTACTTTCATCTGTTTCCATGAGTGACCTTGTCAATACTTTACAAAAATACATCTGAATAGCCTCATCTGTTCCTAAAACTTTGCTACAGACGAGATTATATGGGACTTCCTCCTAAAATCAGAGAAGACCACCAAATCACATTTGCTTGGAAAGCCAGCATCCTTCTATGGGCTTTCCCCATTTATTTTTCTGCAGCTTTTCTTAGTACTCTTCTCTCATGCATCCATGTTCCATGTGAGGTGCTGTACTTGGAGCATGATCTATACTATGTATTTTCATCAACACAGCTAAGAAATTCAGGAATGTAAAGGGGTCAACACCTTATTCAGGTAGTATAGCAAAGATAACAAGATTTCTAGTGTTGACCCCCATGGCAGCGCAGTGTGTTTTAGCAGAATAAATAGCACTGCAGAAAGATTTAGTGAAAGTGGACTACAGACCTTCTGCCAATCTGTGCTATGTTCCCTCTTGGAATCATATATAAATCAGCATATATGTACCAACAGACAGCTATATTGTTGTCAAACCTTGTTTTGAATAGAATTGAAGACCTCCACTTCTAGTGGGAACATTTAATTTCTTTGAAAGGAAATTGATTTTGGGAGGGTTGTTTCCTTGTGTTTTTCCTCACCCTTTGAACCCTTCTGCTAACTATCCTTATATTTATTTCCTTAGTACAGGAAAGAAGTTGGCTGAATTTGTCAAAGGTGGCTTTTGTTTCCCCTCCCTCCCCCACTGCTGATGTGGTGTATTCTAGTTGCTTTTCCAGCACTGCCCTGCCTGCTCACAGCTATATCCACTTCATGGCAGAGAGTGATTCAACTGACTGACTGAACTAAGTTCCTTTGGTCTTCCTTGTCAGTTTAACATGCAGTCTTAGAAATCAGATGCATAAATCACATTTTGGATACAAATCAAAACATGTGATTAGTACCTAGGCATTTATGACCGTATAATGCTGCACCACAGTTACCAAGTAACATTTGGCTATGGGGTCTGTGCACCTGCTAAGCAGTAATGTGCTACTAATGTTTTAATGAAGGATCCCAGGGGAAAAAAACAAACAAACAAAAACACAAAACAAAATAAAAAATAACAAAACAAACAAAAACCCAAACAAAAACAAACAAACAAACAAAAAATCCCTCCCCCCAAAAAATACCACAAAAACAACTTTGCTAATCCAGTGGTAAAGCTTGCATTCCTGGAATGCACATATGAGGATGGGAGAGTTGACTGACTGGGAATACAGCCATTTGATTTCCCAAATTACAAATAATAATTAATAAATAAAATGTTTTCTCGTGCCTGTAAGCAGGGAGTTGGGAGAATCACTTGGCAAACAAACTGATATTTAAGCTGTGATTTGTTGAGAATATTTGCACATTACTCTAAACCAGTGGTCCCAGGAGGAATAACACTGAGCAACTTGCATTTTGTGGACAGGTTTACTCTCATTGTTTGCCTTCTCTGTTTGCCTTGGTTTTAAGTTTTTAATTTATTGTATCAACAGGCAATATCAGAAAGTCTTGTGGGTAACATATTGTACATGAAAGAAAAATTGAGAAGTAGTGATGTACCAATTTTATTGATATTATGACGTACAGCTTTTGCAGGCTTGAAATGGGGAAAAAGCAGAAGCTCTTTCACTGGAAAACTAAAACACATTCTGCCATCTTGGTTTGGTGCAATCTGGACTAAAATATGTTCTTCAGCATTATGATGATAAATTCCAGGGATGCTACCTAGCACAAATGGTTTAGCACTTCTTCAAAAGTAATGGTTCTCAATGAGAAGAAGAGATGGGCTGATATTTTCCTTCATTTTTTGAAGGGAATCTTCAAAAACCCTCTCTGCAAGCACTACCACAGGAATGTATCCAGGAAATACTTCTATCAAATATTTGGTTTAGTGTCTTTGCCTCATGAAGCCATTCATCTAACCTATGATATGGTTGCTAACAGTGGTTAGCAGATCTTTGAGCAGAAGGTGCCTGGAACCTTGTGCAGCCATTACCTAATTTGAGATGATCTTTGTGGATGCAAGCAGTCTTTACCAGTCAATTAATGTAGGTGCTTGACAACAGGAGAGTATTTTATTCCTTACAATGACAAAGCAATATAGTGGAAGAGATGTAAATATTATCTTCAGGGCAACTTATGTATTTATATTATTTTTTCTTGCTGTGTAAAAGCTTTGAGAAGATTTTCATAACCTCATTCCAACTAAAATAAAAATAAATGAAAAAAAGTCGTAAGATTTTAAAGTGATAATTTCTGAAATTTGACAGAATTAATTCCGCCCCTCCCTTCCCATCACAGGCAATTTTTTGTTTTGATTAATCATCACTTTACAAAGGGAACTTTTTTTAATAAACGATTCTTCAATTAATTTTTTCCACTTATTATCTTCCTTGAAAGCATCCTCTCTTTTTTTTTTCTCTGTTCTGATGGTTAAGGGTAGTTCAGTGTGTGTTCTCTGAAAGCTGTCCAGATTGGTTCTAAGTTAATATGATGGTGTGTTGTGAGACTGCCTTTAAGCACTCAACTGTTGCTAGTCTGGAACAGGATTGGATTTCCTAACTCAACTTCTTGAAAAACAAATTTTTCCCTCAGCTTTTTATTCAAACAGCAGAAAAGGAATCCAAAGGCCTTTTTATGAGAAGCCTTTTGAGATTAAAATAAAACCACTTTGGTTGAGAAAAATGTCAATTGGCTGCCTGTGCAAGTCTGGTTAAGGGAGTTATGGAAGTGAGTGAAAGAATTTGTGAGTGCATCTGTACTGCAGAATTAATTGCAAGCTCTAACTCAAGCATTGTTGTTTCCAATCACATTCCAGTCACCTATGAACCTTCTAGCTTGGAAGTGTTGCAGCTTCTAAGTGAGCAAGCTGCCTTGAATTTGGTTATAGGCTAGGGCTCAGATGTTGCCTTCATGCAGTGTTGTAGTCAACACATGTTGCAGAAAAACATGAGGTTGAAACATGAAATTATTGAAATCCTCCTTAACCTTCTTACAGTTCTCCCATGTATTGAGTAGGATGTAAAGATCTTGCAATTTACTGGGGAAAGTCCTTGGAGTTTCAGTTCTGCAGCACTGAGAGCAGTGGAGATGCCAGTGGTCCCAGAGAACTTGAGGATGTGAGGGGGATTATATCACTGGTCTGACCTCCCAGAAAGACTCTTAAATTTCAGACATTCTCTGATGCTGGGAAAAAGGGACCAGGACCAAGATATGCAGTGCTCTGTAGAGTCAGAGCTGTGATTTCATCTCTGTTGGTCCTTTGGACCTCAACAGTTTTCCTCCTTAACTGTGGTCTGAATTCCTTAACTGTAGGCAAGGACTGGAGGTTTTTCTTGCAGATCTAAATAGCTAGATGGAATAGGAGACATTGGTGAATTTGGTCTCCTGTTTTAGCAGAGGAGTACTATTTGATGCCACTGTGGGGAGAATCATCTCAATTTTTTATTGCAAGGATCATGCTCATTCAGTGGCTCAGTCACGGACTTTCTAAAGGCACCAAACATCAGTCCAAAGGCAGAAATAATGTGTGAGACTGAAAGAGTTGCAGAACATTGTTGTACAAAGATTCATGGATAATAACTTGGGGTTATCTGGAGAGCACTAATTTAATTTTACTATGGCTAACGACTTTTGTAGAATTTCTGCTTAGGCAGCTGCTCCATATCCTCCTCACTTAAAAGAAAAAGTATTAAAAAAAAAATCTCAAAACCTACACCTTTATCCAGATAAAATGGTTTCCTACAGTGGATAGTTCCATGCCTATTCCACCCCTGAAGTCTAAATTCTCCTAAATTAGTAAACAAAGTAAGCACACTGGTACTGGAAATACACTATACTTCCTACACTATTATTTCACCATGTGTATTGTCTTCAGGTATGTGATTTCATATGCCTCATGGTGTCTGTCACTTCAGGACTTTAATTTCTTAATGCTGATGCCCTACATGCTGACCATAATGAAGAAATATTTCCGATTCATCAATCTTATTACAGTATTTCAGCAAATTGAAGCTCTTGGTATGTAATACTTTTAGTTTGGGGCTTTTATTTTCTTTTTTTTATTGGATAGATACAATTTAAGTCCACATAAGTAAATTATTTTCTCCAGTTTTATGTGCATAGAGCACACAGCAAATGTAACTTGACATACTGCTCTCTTTCTGAAAAATATGAGAACACCCATCTCATAGGGAAACAGGAGTTGGCAAATCTAGGGCAGAAGAGGAAGTACTATACAGAAAAAATGAGACTCATTCTCTTCAGGTTTGGCAGAACTAAGATTGTGGATGAAGATGGCTCAGAATAAACACTGGCTAAGGAATGTGAGATTTTTGAGAAAACATGTGAATGCACTTCACATACTTCCATAAAAGCATGATTTCCTAAAGAAGCGGTAGAAACATCTGTAATGTTGGTGATGTTATCAACATCTTGGTGACCCCAGGTTGTCTTTGAGTTAGGTGGGTCTTCCTTTATTTTCAGTGAAACATAACTACTGTTTAAATATGAATATTAGGAATTATCACGCTTGCGGCATCTAAATATTTATTTGTTAAATATAATTACACCTATGCTCTTACATGATAGCAACTGCTAAGATCTATTTGGCTACTCAGAAATAATAATTAAATTCCAACAGTAAAATGTGATGACTATCTTATGGAACATCTTTTCATTTACCTGAATCTAGCAACTAATCCTTGTTTGCAAACAATAATTTTTACATTTCAAAATCCCTGTTATCTCTGTAGCTCAGTAGAACTGCTGTATCCAGTAGGGAATTCATAGTTAACATTGGTGATATTAATAAATAGAATAATCTCAAACCATGATCAAACTGGGCAGTAATTTTAGAGCTACACTCAGCATTGCTCCTCGGTGCAACAGCCAGCACAGGGCACCTTGAAAGGGAACTGGGCAGGTCCATGGTGGATGCCAGTGAGATGGATGGGCACAGTGCAGAGAGGATGACAGCTGAAATCTATTTTTCCTCAATTTTCACACACGCTCTTCTCAACTGCTGTTTTTCAAATAATTTTTAACTAGTGCTAATGCTTAGCTCAGGGTAGTGCTAGGCTAAATGGTGTAGGGAGCTCTTCTGAGTTACTCTGTAGATTCCTTCTGCCTTTAGAATAGCTGCATGACTTTTCATGACACTATGAAGCATTGATAATGTTAGATAAGACATGGCTGTCAGCCTTAACAGCTAAAACACAAACAAAATCAAACTGCTCTCAAAATTCCATTAGTTGGCGTTGCCTGCAGAATTCAAATAATTTGGTTACAAGTCAAGTGATTTTAAAAAACAAAAGAGAAAATCAATAAATTGCTTCTTTCAGATTTTTTGAGCTTTTTGATGCATGCCTTTTAATTTCTCCCTACAAATACTCAGTTTTGAAGTAGGCACGGAGATTCTTCCTTTTCAGAATTTTGTGGATAAAAATCAGAAAAACTGTAACACTCATGATAAATCTCCAAAAATCAACAAGAGTGCATCCCAGTCTTTTTAAACACAAGGTCTTTTAAATGGCTGTGAAGTTTTACAAGGTTATAATCTCGAAGTAGATGGGTGCAGTGTGGATTATATTTGTAATGCATTAATGAGAGGTAATAGAACTGGTTAATAAAAATTTCTGAGAGAAAAAATTTTACAGCTAGACTTTTTTATTATTTCACTGGTATATAGCTACTTTTAAAGGATGGCTCGATTTCACTTGTGAACAAGCATAAAGACTGAAAAGGAGAAAAATTTATTTGTGTCAAGATTGCCATTTCCAAAGTAATTGCAAAAGTAAGTAGTTGTAGAATGTTTCATAGACTACCAGACACAGAAATTAGTGATTTTCGTGTAAATAGAAATTCATTATGAATTTTACAGTGCTTTCAGAAAGGCAAAGGAATGTATCACTGAGCACTCACAAAACCCTGAGCTGCTTCTTCAGCCTTTAGGAATTTAATTCTTGTATTTAAAATGACCTTAGTCTGATATTACTGTCAGTGGAACCTCATCTACTTTTTAAGCTGTATGACCATCAATTGTAAGTACAGCTTTTACCTGAAAAACCTTCCAAGACTGCCTGCATAGTAGGTGCCAGCCATCTAATGTTGCATCCATGAAGCTGGAAGTGAGCAGGCCAAGAGCTTTTAGTCTATTTCTATAAGGAGTAAAAGAGAAGTTGTAATGTGAGAACTGAAAGAAATACACGGAGATGACAGAGTCTTTTTAAGTGGAATGGTGTTTATGTGTGAGAGAACAACAACAGAGACACTGAAGAGGAAAACAATACGAGCAACTGAAAAGCTAGATGTAACATGATTTTAAAGGTTTGAAAAAGAAAATTATGGGAAGGAAGCAAAGGGTAGAATTTTTACCACAGATGCTAGAGTGGTGGCAGAGCTTGTTTTTCAGGAGGTTGCCGAGCATAAGAATGACATCTTCTATGATTTGAGGCTGGGAGACACTGAAAGAAGATAGTCTCAGCATGCTGCCATATCTGTGTTGTACAAGTTATCATAGGGATACTTCAGGTACCCCTAAACAGTTTAGTTTAAGCATCCAAAGCAAACTAGCTGTGGCAGCAGAAATCTCCACACCATTGTTTCTTCATGATATATTACTATTCAATGAAGAATGTTACTTTTTGTAATTGGTATGAAATTTATATTATTATTGCTGCTATGTTACTGACAAATGTTTTATGAAAAACAGGAGGAGCTGAAAGCATAGGAACAGATAATTTTTAATCAGAAATATTCATGGACAAGAACATCCTCCAAAAGTAATCATAATCACTGTGAAAAAGGCCAAAGATCTATGCAACATTGTCATAATTTTACAAGCCTCTGTGCAAATTACTCTACTTACAAGTTAGATTTTTGATTAAACATCAGGGGGATTGCTCAATTTAAATCTTGTTTTTGCAACATCTAGCCAACACAAACCTTTCATTGTTGTATTATTGCCTCCTATTCTACACTTTGTAGGAATTATATTCACCAATTTATACTGAGCCTTAGTCAAGAAAATACATTCTCCCTTAAATCCATTGAATTAGCTCCTCATTGAGGAGAGCTGAAGAAGGCAGAACAGCTTTTACAAAAGGAGGAGGATGCAGCAGAAGGGATTAAAAATAGAGTGAAAGCAGTAAAGGAGATTCAGGAAGAGAATATTTTTAGGGAAACTCTTTAGAGTAAAGATAAGTGAGGGAGAGTCTAAGAAAGAGACAAAATACCAGAAGTGAGCCAAGCCAGTGAGAAGGGAAGACTTTAAGCTCCCTGGGAAGAAAACCGACATCATTAGAATGAGGCATTTACTCTCTCTATCCGCACGACAGAAGCAAGACAATCTGCTGTTTGTGTTGTAAAAGTGTTTGCACTGGGAAGTATGGTATATACACACAGAAAGAACATCTGTTCTAAGAAAGCTCTTGCAAATATAAAGCTGTAATAATGTGGTAGAAACATCTGCACAGCTTATAGCAGGGCCACTAGTGGTGCTCTTAGGTGGGGGAGGGTACGAGACATGCCACACAGAGGAGGAGGCCACATTTTTAAGAAAAAATCTTTAAGAATGAGGTAATTTTGTATATATCCATACCAAGGTGAGTTGCCTTTAGACAAACTGCAGTACTCAGTGTTACAGACTGCTGCTGTGGAGATGCTATAAACCCTGCAAAACACATTATTGTCCTTTCACTTAGTAATTAAAAGATCAACTTGCTCATGTTCTTTTGTAGTCACAGATTGACTCCAGGATTTTAAATTAAGACAAAGCATAAAGGTTTTCCTCTGTCCAGTTACAAAACCTGCAAGATTTTATGGTATAGTTCTGTTTGCAGAAGATCAAGAAATTCAGAGCTGGTAAGGAGCAAGTGAAACAAAATTAAGTGCTGACTGTCAGCTTGCTAATGGTGGTATTGATACAGTCCAATAGCAGGAAAGTATGTCCAGATATAGTTCCCTGCTATTGTTACACAGCATCTTGTCCCTGAAAGATTAATTTCTTTGGTTATTTGGGGTATCACTTCACTAAAGACATTGCAGACCAAATATGATTGCTTGATTTCATGCCTGCCCTTTGCCTCCATTCCTTTTTATTGCAAATACAGTTTAACGAAACGTGCCTGAATGTGGTAACTTTGTTTGTTTATGGAATTTCTAATGAGAAAAAGAGAGGAAATCTACTGTTCATGCACAGTCTACAATCTTCAAAGGACAGTGTTTGGCAGCATCAGGACTGTATTTTACTAAGGGATTCTTACATGATTCCCAAAGCAGTCTTTCACTTCGCTCCATTTCAACCATCCTCCTTCAGACTTTGTGACTTCAAAATTTTAAATAAATTTCTATTCCTTTAGTATTTTTCTGAACTCTTATAATTTAGAGCTCAGAGATACATAAATGCATAGTTTTACCTCCAGACAGTGACCTCTTTGCCAGTGTCTCGTGCTCAAACTGCAAGTTTCGAAAATTTCAACTTGAATATAGATAAATGAGAAGAACTAAGTACAAGAAATATTTATGAACCTTGTATCTTAAGTGGCTACTTCTATGTTTCTTGGAATTTTACTACCTTAACTGGAGTTCTTTTCCATGTGCATTATCAGGGATGGGAGAGTGCATCTGATGACTGGGCTGTGTTGAGCAGTCACTTTTATAGCAAAAGCCCATTGCAGTCATTGGGAATATGTTTCTCAAGTTCAGCATGTAATGGTTGAAGATTTGTTTTATATTAAGCTTTGAAGAGGCTTTTAAGAACATGCAAACTGTTGTTCATGATGCTGCATGTCCTGACGTTTGCATACAGCCAAGGTTTTCATTAATTTTGTCTGTTCTTTAATGTTTTGCAAAAACAGCTGACAAGTACTAGTCTCAGAATCAGTTACCTAATTAGGTACAAAAGGTGAGTGTATTCTGTTTTACTAGAATTAGCAGTAGTAACAGACAAATGCTATTTGTAAAACAAGACCAAGAGGATTATGCGTAACACAACCTAGACGAGTAATTCAAGCACCAAAACCAGGCACCACTTTACCATGACTCCCAGGGTAATTCATGGAAAGAGATAGATTTCTCCAGTATAGATAATGAAGTTGGGAGCTCTGAGAAAGCCCATCTCACTTCCGTGGCTGTACATGGCACGTAGCCCTGCCAGCTTCATTACTTGATTGGTAGGAATCCTTTCCCTTTCCTGAATTGTTAAAATCCTATTTCAAAGTTTTTTTGGCACTTTTATCTTTTGCCATATTCATCTTTAAGCATCTGAGTAACTCTGGACAGATTGAGAGTACATGTATTTAAAGACAGCAGCATACTTCAGTGTGTGGAGAAAACAAATGGGGAAAGTTCTTCCATCTTATAAGCTTACACATGATGATTGGCTTTTTGCTTAATTTTGTTTTGCATTTTGTCAGTAGACATCAAGAAGTTAAAATAAAGGTGTTATTTGCATTTAGGGATATTCCTCATTGTTATTAAAAAGAAAAAAAAAAAGAAACCAAAACCAAAACAAAAAAAAACCCACAACAACAACAACAAAACCAAAACCTAAACCAAAACAAAACAAAAAAAACACAACAAAACACAACCCAAACTTGCCCTTTATTTTCTGAGACATGTGCTTAGCTCCACTGGTTCTGGGAACTGTGTAAATGATACCTGCCTTGGGAGAAAAGAACTTGACCTTGAAATCAAATACCTTTTCCAGAATAACCATGTATTTTCTGGCTCTGAAGCACTGCATTGCATCATGCTTCGCAGACGAATTGTTATAAAAGTAGGGGTTAGGCAAATATAAAACACTTTATTAAAAATACATTTTGGTGGCTGGGGGGAAGGGAGCTGTCTCATTTTTAGCATCAGGATGACCACATATATGTCAAAAACCAGATGGAAAAGAGACTGAAAGACTTTGTCATGTGGAGAATAAATCTTCAACAGGGGCTGTGTGAGAGAGGAAGAGGTTCAGTCCCTGCTGTCCATGTTACTTACAGACTATGTATGTTAGAAGGACACTGAGCCTCCACATCATTGTGGAGCAAAAATCACCTTAATTTTTCTCATGAGGAGTGCAGAAATGTTTTGGGTTGTTGCACTGCAGAACAGAGAAAAATCTGAAAATCTCACAACCTGTCACTAGACAGGAAAACAATTTTCTTCTTGATTCTAATGATTTACCATTTTTCATGGAAAATAATGCCAATAACATGTTAGGGTTTTCAAATAAGATGGAAAAGAGTAGTTTCATCACTGATGTTATGGTGTAGGTAGGAGAGAACATTAAAGCTGAAAAATATCAGCCCTCAGGTCAGAAGGGGCTTTTTCCCTAATCTTCCTTTTCATTCATTTTTACATGGCATTTATCTCTAGCCATATAAAAGGTTATTACTGGGCTTCTAGATGCTGGCCATATAAAAATGGCAATATTAAGCAGTGTCAGGTGAGATAGGGAGGAGCAATGACTGTGGTATTTTTCTAGCTGATTTTGGCTGCAGTGCTGTCATGTTATTGTGTGAAGGCAGAAACGGAGGCATAGTGTACTGAAAGAAACAATACAGACACACTAGACATAGCTGGGCCAATTAACACCAATCATCACAGATGCCATTAACTTCTGATAAAGAAACGTTAATCCCACAGATCTATTATTGCCTGTAGTGTCCTGTGGAGGGAGAGTGAGGGTGAACATGTAGCTACTGGGGATCTCATGGCAAATATAAAGAGCTGCCAGTGGCCAAATAATGTGCTCCTAGAAAAAGGCATGGTCCATTATCCTTGCTGATAACAGTGACAAATTACTGTAAAAGTACTGTACTGTAGCTGAAAGAAGCCAATAATTTCATGAATTTTACAGGTACAGCGAACCATAACAGTATGTTCTAGTACTACCCTCTGCATGCTACAGTGCTTTACACTATAGTTCTTTTTACGGCACTCACAATATAACCCATGTCCTTTCTTAAAAACATCCCTCAAGTCAGGACTCTCAGAAAGTACGTGTGCTCTACCCCAGTAGACAAACAACACTAGGTTTAAGAAATTGCTTTATAGCTGTGCTGTAACTTGCATGCTTATTACCAATATCCAATTCTGATTTCATCTCTGTTGGTCTCATTTTGGTGTGCATTTGGTGACTAAGAAAAGTGCTACTACTGATTTGTACTAGAATTGAACCTCAAATATCTTCTGTGAAGATTAATCTCTTCAGACTGTTTCCTACATCTCATCCACAGTCTGACCAACTCATGCTGTTTCCTGGATACCAGTATGACATTCAGTACACTGGATATGAGCATATGCCTTAACCAGAATATAATAATAACCTTGAAAATGCAACAATAGTTGGAATTGAATGCCAAATGCATTTGGTAGGGCACAGCTGTACCAGAAGGGGGAAGTGAAAAGAGGGGAGATACCTGGAAAACATTGTGAAACAACATAGGTAGGAGGTCCAGTAGTTAATGTGTTTCAGTTTTGGATGTGGAAAACATTGGATGTGCAATAATGGTCAAAGGAGAGAAAAAAGAGCAGGTGAAAACCATTTCAATCAAAAAAACTTGGAGTTGTCTTGATTTAATTAGAGTTTGCTATTACCTAGAATCAGAGAAAAAATTATCTGGACAATTTTGAGATTAGAAAAGCAAAAACCAGTTCCTTAATTGTATCACTGTTGGTGCACAAAAATATATTGCACACCCTGTTGGCATAGGCCATTACAACCTTTATACTACCATCTAATTACAATATTCCGTTTATAATTGGAATATCTGTACATTACCTCATCAGTTACACCCATTCCCAAAACTGTCCCTCCCACCACACCACTCTTGCCACACATACTGAATTTGAGTCAGTGGTCTCAAAACGACCACCCCTTCATATTCATCTTTGTCTTCCTCATTATCTCTGTCCTCCTTGGAATGGCTTCAAGGCCTCTGAGTAGTTTTGACTGGTTATATCAAGTGCTGTGACTCTGTTATGTCTCTTTCTCAGTGCATTTCTACAGATAAGGTGCTCTTCACCTTGCTAAAATCTTTTGTCCATTGAAATTTTTGACCAAGAATGTTGGACAGCACTTTAGACATCTTGTATTAAGGTACTTAGCAAGCTAAAAGTAGTAAAGGGCTATACTAAAATCCTTCTATAATATAGAATTTAAGTCATCAGTATGCTACTTCATCACAGATTACTGCTAGAAAGTCCTCTATCAGTGAGTAGAAATTTAATATGATCCAGTTTGCAATCAGTGACTCTCTTTTTGGCCAACACATCTGCTGAAGTAGGGATGAAGATCTCCCTTGTTAAAGGGAACTCAGAAAAGGACAACTTTTGCTCTGAACTCACCTGATGCAATTCTTTTGAAATAAGATAGTTTTGTTAGCACTTGTTCTCTGATTCATAGATAGAAAAACTGAAGAATTTTACAATTAGTTTCTAAATATTTTGAATAGTGAAAGATTGGTGTCAACAATATCCACATAGCAGTGTAAATACAGTTTGTTATTGTTCTGTATAACTTCTCCTGCATTTGGGTTCTCAGTGTTTCACAAATAGTGATTTGGATTTCTTAACTGCACTTGAAGGCTCTATTGGTGGTATGAAAAGAAAAACATGCCCAAAAAAAACAACCTAGCAACCAAAAAAACCCAAACCAAACCAAAAGAAACCCATGTGTAAATCAAGCCTGTCATATTTACCTGTGCTAAATAGGTAAGTGTTATCAGTCCGCTCTTTGCAAAGCTGACTCTTGAACAAAGGCAGTACATAAAACATTGATAGTAGAGAGAAGAAACAATTTTCTTCCAATCTACCAATTCTTTATCCAACTACAATTAGTTGCCTGTTGCCAGTGGTAGTTGGGAGGCCATAGGAATGGATCTGTGTTAAAAGAGAGTTTGATCATTCTAAGGCAGTGGTTATTAAATGATGCTGATCTGCTCCAGTCCATCCTGTGGTTTAGTTAATGCCTAACATTGTTTTTTGTTTATTGTTTGCATTATTTATGACAACAGGTTTTATGTTTCTTTGATTTATCATCCTCAGAGGAGAAATCAGCCTATAACATTAACTTCTGGTGTCAACACAGAGAGGTGGGATAGGACTATTATTGTTGGAATTGTCATTCAAATGTGTATGACTTGATGCAATAAACGTAGGTTCCTGCCACCTTTGTGAATTATCTTCTTACAATAAAGTGCTGTTTGAATTTGTCTTACAAGGATTCCTGGTGCCAAGAAGTGATACTGCTTTCAGGTTCTTCTCCTAAAGGGAAAGTCTGCACAGGTCTCTCATATGACCAGGTGGCTTTAATGCCATGAAGTGGAAGAAGAAGAAGGGAATAACTTCAAGAATGTTTTTCATCTGCCAGATCCTTAACTGCTACTAATATATCAGACAGCTGGGACATTAAAAATTTTAGTAAAAAAGCCCAGAGTAGTCATCCATGTTGCTCCTTTACCTTTGCTACACTGGAAAATTCTCCAGTATCAGACAAAGGGTACACAAATAGAAGAAAAATGCAGACACGCTAAAGTGCAAACTTTCAGAATTTGGCTAAAGAACAATACTCTTTCTGTCCTGAGAAATGGAGTAATCCAGTAAAATCTTACCACTGGTTCAAAGCATGAAACAGAGTCAAAGATGTAAAAAGACTCTCAGTGGATTAAACCAAATCCACAATGGCAGCCAAGCATACCAGCTATAAACGTTCTCACTGAGCCTGCGGACACGGATGCACTCCCAGCCTCAAGTGATAAAGCACTTATACACTTGGCTTTGGGCCAAAAGATTTGGAGATCTGAGGCAAAACCGATCACTTTAGGAGAGAGTCTGCTACGGGTAATTAAAGGGAGATTATTGGATTAAGATTTGATGCAAATTTGAAGTACTTCCTTTTTTTTCAAGATTTATTTTATTTTTCTTGTCTTCTTTGTCTCTGGGTAACTATAATTGAATGCGCCTTTAAACTGTAAATTGTAATTTTGCTGTCAGCAGTGGAGCTTTAATTTCAGATGTTTATTAGAAAATTTCTCTGTGAGCCTCTGAGTTTTGTTAGCTGGAGGGACTTGAATCAATTGTGTAGCCTCCCCCACAAAGCCATGGACAGTCTATCATGTTTTGGTGCTTTGAATGCTTTATTTACTAGCGTGAGAAGAAGAGATAATCTCTGTCCAAGCCTATATTCCCCTCTTCTTCTCTGTAGTTATGTTCTTCTGCACATACTTGTTTTTAGACACAAGGATGGAGTCCTACCAAGTTTTTTTCTCCAGGAATGGGGCTCTGGTCCACATTCATGGCCAAGGTAAATCCACTGTGATATCCTCTTCAGAACTGCAGTGGTAAGGGAAGGTTTCCTCTTATGTAGATAAATACATTCCTAGTCAGCAGCACTGCTCTCAGGAGTTGCTACTGAAAGATATGTCAAGAGTAAATGAATGCAGAAAAGTGGAGGAGAAACAGTCACAGGGCGAGTCACTCTAATTTATGAGCCCTCATTGCTCCTTCAAAGGAAATATGTACCCTCTTGCAGAAAAAGGGGAGGGAGGATAAAAGCAGCAGCTGAGAATTCTTGGAGTGCAGGAGAATCCTCAGCTGCCATGGAAATAATGAGGATGGCACCAGCTGTTCCCAATTGGTCCCACACACTATGGGGGCACTGCTTAAGGCCAGATGGTGCACATTGCTCAGGTGATGCTTTTGGTGAAGTATAAATGTGTGCTCAAACCACTAAGGAAAGGCTCAAAATATATTTAAAGATCACCATGATAATGTAGAACAGCTTCTTTTCTGCTTCATCCCGTTACATTTTTTTTAAAAATGCTCTGACATCACGAGTGTGTGTCCGTGATGAGTAACTGAATGATCTCACTGTTGAAACTGTGTCTTTTCGTCCTGTTCTTTACCCACTGCTCCATGACTTCACTGCTCTGTCCTGTGTGTTTGTAGGCTCTTTGATATCTGGGCTTTGTGATTGTAATGTCAGGTAAATCATACATTTTTAAGTCAACAACCCAAAAATAAAGAACCATTGAGACAGTAAGTCAATGGAGAGGCTGGATGGGACCATATCATCATTAGACTTTTTTTGGAGGATCTTTCTGATGCTCTGAAATATATGGCATGATGTGTTTTATCCTTGTTTGAGATGGATAGTTAAGAGCGTTTTTATTTTTCTAATCATTTCTCACAGGTATGCTTTTATTGTACAATGTCACTCTACCTTGTGGACTCTTCGTGCTTAAATAGCTGAAGTTACTCAAGCAACAGCAAAGCTGTGTGTCTGCAGAGTGTGTCTCTGTCTCTTTACCTATTGTGCTATCTGCAAGAGACAGCAGAACCAAGCAAACCTTTCATGTCGGCCTGAAGAATGGGGCCTACTTAAATGCTGTGCTGCAACATGTTAGTTACTTGATGGCATTATGTCACTGTCAGTCACTCAGAGCTGAGCTCTAATATTGCTCACTCGCATTCTCTCAGTCCTTCTCTCTTCACTTTCATTGAACCACTCATAATTAAGATAAATTCTGAGCAATCAAACCTGGAATGTGGATCAACAGTCCCTTGTGCAATCCCAAAAGTTCAGCTTTAGGTGGTTATTTCATACACTGTAAATCATTATCCAAGTTTAACTACAGCATGTGGGACTGCAAGTTCTTGGAAAAGCTTGCTACAGCAATTTCATTTATGAAGATAACTCTGTGGGAAAGGTCCTCTATTTACAATTGTGTGATTTTAGAGGGCAAACTGGATTCTTTAATGTTAGCACCTTAGCAATCAGTGAGAGGCAGTCCAGTGCATAGACCCCACAGCTCATCACCAGAAAATGAGGTGTGACTCCTGGAGATGGATTTCCAGTATCTGTAAGTCACACTAGCATTTCAAGATAGAGGGGAACACACAGATTAGTTTACTTAGCTTGAGGAACAGCCTCTACTGATGAGTAACAAGACTATGATGCAGAGCTGCTGTGAGTCAGAGAAATACTCAGAATATGATGGGGGGGAAATGAAACAAAGGAGCTTTCAGAAAAACTAATCGAAAAAAATGATAATATGCTAATTCTTGTAATAAAGATCATAAAAGTTCATGTGGTTTGAATGTCCATGAAACCAGAGGTGTTTGGACCAGCCTCATGATCCCAACTTCAGATAAGTCCCCCTGCCTGCCCGGGGCAGAGGCTAGCAGAAAGATATAGATTCCTACAGGGTACAGTAGGATTCTGTATTTAATAGATCTTCCAAAGCAAACTCATGAAGATTCATTTATGTAGCTTTTCTATTGCTGGGCTTGTACATATTGACACCATAGATCCTAGACCTATCTGACTGTTCTGATCATTCTTCAGATTTACTTCAGGTTTATATTTTTGGGAATATTTTGTGCCCAACTCTTGACCTGCTGTGATGTTGCAACATGGCTGATAACTTCTTAGATATTCCCTAGTTTAGGCATAACTTAATTGGGCCATATTTTAAGTGAGCCTAGACTTTTCGAAGTTTATGTGAAAACCCTATAAGATCATTTACTGGCATACTCAGGAAATTGTAATGAGTATTGGCTCGCCCTAATTGTAATGGCTGCCTGTAGGGGGACTCTTGAGAGTCTTAGAGACCTGGAATACCTCAATTTTTATGGCGGCTTCTAAGGCTGCTCTTCAAATACAACTTACATGTGCTCACTGACTTTGTCTATGCAAGGACAATTGCAGTGCCAGTAAATGGTTGGGTTTTTTTCCCTTTCCAAATCCTCTAGGGTTTGAATTTGTTTATTAGGATGTCTTGGAACTATGGCCTCTTGAAGCAATACAGCATTGCAAATATATGAAATGTTCAGAGATGTCCTCTATACCATGGCACTTTCAGGGGAAGATCCAAATATACTTTTCATCCATATTTGCTATCTTGACCCTTCACTCATGGATCCAGACTTAAATTTCATGATACAGCAGATAAGTCATACAGAGGTGCTGGATCCAGGTGTTTAAAGACCAGTTAGAAAAGCAAATTATAAATATGAAGGCAGCGCAAAGATCACTTGTTCCTACAGTCCAGAGAGAATAAGGAAAGACATAAACTTTGCTCAGGATGGACTTCCCTGGAGCATCCTGCTTCACTGTAAAGGAATTTGCATATATTTTGTATTCTCTCTGTAGGAAGCCCCAAAAGAAATTTGACATCATTAGTACCATTTCCTCCTTCCCATTCATAGGCTACTCATTCTGATGTGATTTTTGTCTTAGGTTGGTTTTAATCTTCATAAAATTAAAAACAAAACAAACAAAACAAAACAAACAAACAAAAATCAATGAAAAAAACTGGTGATTTTGTTGAAGAAAAATCTGACCATGAAATAATAAGTAGAAGTTGAAACCATGACCAAGAGATTGCCTTTATTTCACAAAATCTTTTTACATACTTTTAATTTGCCTGATCTGTGGCCCTGTACATGTATGAATTATTTTGTGAAGGCTGTGATTCACCCATGTGCAGAAGGCTAGTACAAGCTTAGGCCAGTTAAATCCCTTTCAAACTCTCAAAATGGGTCTTACATTGGATTCCACTTTGGGGGAGAAAACAAATGGACTGCTATAAATATATTGCCCTGTCTTAGATCTCTTTCTTCTGTATGCCAATGCTTAAATAAAACCTGATTTATCTTATTATGTAGGAATTTATATCTTGCCACGTCTATTTCTGAAAATAATTTTTCCTCCTGCTTTGGGATCCAATTGTCTGAAGTGCTGAACCTCTGCAAAAAGGTTCTGAGCACCATGCATCCTGGTGAAGTTCAAGAGGGGGTGAAGTTACTCAGCACTTCCATGATTAGTCACTTTGTGACTGTGTTAAAGCTTTTCTATCAGAAAGAATTGCTCTTTTCATGGCATTTATTACATGTCTCCTTGAGTGTCCTTTGCAGACACTTTCTGCCATCTTTCTGTAATACAAGGAAATTTGATCCTGGAGTTATGGTGACAAACCCTTTCCAGCCATGCTACTGCGGCTTTTCTTATCACCAGAAACCATCAGTAGAATTACAACTCTCTATTATTTTGTTGCTTTTTTCTTATATTCTATGATAAATGGGCTTGGAAGCTCAAGTGTGTATTTCTGCTCGGAGACATAGAAAATGGCTTTCACATTAAAATCTTTTTGAAGAAAGGACTAACAGTGGGAAGGGAATCACCTAATTAAGTAATTACCTGGTTGTCTCAGTTTATTGACAACAGTGCAGTTCAGGGTTACTGGTAAGTAACTGCCTAGAAGGGTCTTTGCAGCAGTAGTGTCAAAACTACTAAGAATTTCCTGATTCTTGCTCTGCTCTTCAGTCCTGTTCGTCCATCCAGGCATGTCTTCATCTTCACTTCTTTTTCTACCATGGCCTTCTGTTTCTGGAAATCCATCATGTAGTTGTCCAGTGGGTTTGCTTGGGGCCAGCTCCACATTTTTAAGGTGAATTGCCACAGCTCAGGTTTATAACAGTTGAGGATTTGACCCTTTATGTATCCTTTAATTCCCCATGCCAAACTGATCAGGGCAAAAACATAGGTTGAATTATACATGTATCCCCTGTCTTCTTTTAATGCCGGGCTAAGTCTTGCTTGTGAGCATTTTTATTATTAACCCCCCTTTAGCTCATCAGTCTACCCTTATCAGTGTAACTTTTCTGTGTGCTCAGAAAACACAGCTGTTAGGCTCTTAACTTCTGTCCATTAAGATTTTTATTTGGAAAAGTAACAGTGGCCTCTCTGAGAGGAAAGTGCTTCTAGGCCTGTTTGATGTAGAAATAGAAGATTAGCTAAACTCAGACTAGGTAAGAGGGATTCTTTTTAAATGTTTGTTGGCTTTGTTGTGGTTTTTTGGGTGGGTTTTTTTTTTTTTTTGGTTTGGTTTGGTTTGTTTTTTTGATGGAAACCCCTCCATAGGTTCTTCTTAATCATTTTTAGCAATTTTTCAGCAAAAAGTTTCTAAAATTCCATATGGTACCTGGGCAGAGCCTTTAGCAAGCAGTCAGGCTGTAGAGTTGTCCCTGATGTCACCACTTGTCTTTTAGTGTTCCTGAGGATGAGTGTGAAGGAAAATGTCTCCCCTTTGAATCCTGTGTTCAACAGACTAGCTGAGTTCATTGTCATCAGTATCACAGAGAAGGAAGGATCAGTAGTTTAGGCAGTTTGCCTGGGTATTTATAAAGAAAGAAGCAAACCCAACCTCTCTAATTGTTTCCCACAGCCAGCTATAAAAACTATATGTTTTCTCTCACACAGCTTTAGTATGGAGGTGTACCAACTGGGTCCTGATCCATGTGGTAGAGCTGGCTTCTCCTTGGTGGCAGCAGTCTCCAGGGCTATATTTGGGCACTACAAAGGGTCAATTTAACTTTGGAAATGTGCCTCCTTCTGGCATGCCTCACTGCCTCTGTGTCAGCTTTGGGTTTTTCAGTCCATGATCTGCCTCAGCTTGCCCCAGGCCATTTGTTGTATCTCTTTGCTGTTCATGGCTACTCCTTATTGTTGATGGCTATGCTTGTTTTGGGGGTTGAAGAGGAGGATCTGAATGGCATCATGATAGAAAATCAGACCAGGGCTTCAGGTTAATGGCAATCCGATTTTAAACTTTACATTTATGTCTCCTACCATTGGTGTAATCTGCTCTTCTGTTGATGCTTCTTTGCTCATTGAATCTCCTGTCCTTCACTCCACTGTTGCAAAGTCTGCTGTCTATAAAATTGTTATGATGACTTCATACAGAAATTAAAGAACATTACTCTATTTGCAAGCAAACCTGACCTGACTGTTTTCTATGGTGGTTGGGTACATGGTGTATTTGACAACATGAGAGAAGAAAGACAGCTTGGATGAAAATAAGTTGGACATTTTAAAAGTTACATGTTTTAAAATATGTAAATTGTATTTTGTATCTAGTGTAATCAGATACATCAGTATGCAGAGAAGAAGTCTGAGAGTCCTTAGGTCAGTTTGGACCAAGTTTTATTAGCCTTGGGCTCTGTATTTGATGTACAGTTGTGTAGTGTTGCATAACTATGCCTTTGCAAACATTAATGGTAATCTAAGGTTCAGGCTGAGTGACAGCAATGCATTGTGAATAGCTCTGTTTAGGTGGCAGGGTGATGTAAATAAGGATGACTAAGCCATGCCACATAAACAGAATTTGCCATATGATATTGTTCCTTTTGCATTTTTCTAAGTCTTTTGAAGTTAGGGAGGGGGAAATCACAGGACGCATGAAAGCAGCACAGCTCACAGCTCAGCTGTCAGTTGTAGTTTGAGATTTGAATTACAGTATCTCTGCCAGATGGACAGATACCTATGAGGATGCCAAGACAAGACTGCTTCTTAGAGAGGTCAAGTGACTCAGTGTACTTCAGCACACCTGTAAATTGAAAATTAAAAACCTGGAGACATAATTATCATAATTTCTAAAATTTAAAGAGACAGAATTAATTCTTTCCTTTTGCGTGTTTTTTTTTTCTCTTCTTCTTTGTCTGGAATATAGATTAGAACCATATTCAGAAGGCTCATTTTTCCTTGTCAATCAGTAAGGGCAACCAGTCAGACCTCATCAGTGTAATAATGTATGTTCAGAGTGAATTAGTTAGCCTGATCATATCAGAGGTGACACTAAAGAAGGGAGGGGAATACTTCATGGTCTGTGGTGCATTCACTTCTCTGATAATTTGTCCACATCTGGAAAAAAGAGGAAACAATTCCCCCTAGCTATGGTCAAACAACTTCAGCAGGAACTGAGCTAGAAGATCAATCTCTGAATGATGCTGGTCTGGCCAAAGCATCACAATAAAAGCTCTCTACTGCCAAGAGTTTAAACAGCCAAAGTACTTCTTGTTTACCACTTCCCTCCTCAACTTATACTTCCTTGGACTCTGATATGTCATAAGTATGAGATTCTGACATTCCAAAATTTGATACAATATAATTTTTAAGTACTTGTTCTACTCATTATTTGTTTTTAATACTGTGGAGTCTGCTGGTAATCCAGGCTTTGGGGAAAATAGGCATTGGAAGGAGGTGCAGTGAGAGAACCTGAGAGCATTTTAGCTTGATTTAGATGATTTGAATGATGGAGAACTAATCTTGTCTTTGCACTCAACAGACTTCTCTGAAGGAATGAGAATAATAGATATAAAATGGTGAACTTTACCCGAACTCCTGGATAGCTCAAAATAGAGAATGGAGGTAGGACCAGCTGACCCCTGAGCAAGCATGTTACTCCAGCTGCAGGCAAACTGGAAGGATATTTTCTAGGGCACAGTGAGGGACTGCTCTTAGAAACATTAGAACAGACCAAAGTGGCTAAGATAGGGAGAAAAAGCAAGAACTTTGAGGAACTCATCAGAGGATCAATGTGCTGCAGAAATGAGGGCTAGCTGGGATAGAGCAAGGATGGATGTTTCACCTCTCTTATTTGGCTAAGGGAGGTTCACACAGCCTTATGGAACAAGTGAGACAAACAGCCAGACCTTATTGTCAGCTGGCATCACCTCCATACAAAGGGAATTTGTGCTGGGCAGCAAAGGGGTTATTTGCTCTCAAGCAGAGTAAATGAGTTGTAGCAAATCAGCAGGCTGGTCCATTAGTGGTATCCTTTTATTAATTTAGAAATTTTTGCAATGCCCAAATGTGGCAGGATAATGTTGCAATGTATTGCTCAGCGTTTCCCTGCAATTCTCTGTATGTAAATATTGATTAGAAAACGTGCAACAAAATACAGATAAGTTACAAGCTTCTTGTAGTTGCACTTTTGTAAGCTTTGAGGTCTTATGAAAACAGAAAGTACCCCACACCACCTCCCTCCCCAAAATTAATTTTCTATGCATGCTTGAAGAGGATAAAAATACATATATTAAAGCTGTTATGACAAGAATAAATTAATACAAACCTAGGAATAATTTAATGTAGCCCACATATTTTCAGAAGATTTCTAGTCATTGGAGAAATGGAACTCTGAATAGACAATTATCAGAAATGCAATTGGTCTTAGGATGGAGACCAATATATTTACGAAGAACTCGAAGACATACTGGTCAGGAATAGTAAGGATCTGGATGGTGTGACTGAGGAAGATTTTCTGGTGTTGTATATATATTTAATGTTACTCCTGTATTGACAAGGCCTTACAGGAAAGTCTCACTACTTTGAAAAATTTCACTGTGACTAGTTGAGCATCTTTTTCTGGTACCCAAATCTACAAAATTCATTTTACATATACTCCCAACACACAAATATGTACGTATGTATGCACTCATGCATTCATGTGCATATGCATATCTCTCTATATATAAACGAATGGAAAACACAGGTTGCTATCAATGAATCATGACAAAATTAAATGGTAATATTTACAAAATTGAGTAGTATTTTTCTAGGTCCTTATTCTTTGACACCTAACTTGGAGCTTTTATAAAGGAAATGAGTTTGAAAGTGCTATGTTTTTAAAAATCAAGTCTATTAAAGGGCATACATTGAGCATCCAAAAACCTTGTTTCCAGTTAACATTTGAAAAGTTATACTATTGTACACTTTAAGTGGGAAGAAACCTTAATTTGCTTTGGGTCATATAGTTTTATGACTTAGAAGTTTGTTTTCACAACATAAACTCTATAAGAACGGCTACTTCCAACTACTGTGATGACAATCTGTATGTGTCTAAATAGAGAAAAATATATCTCAAAAGATCTTTGCAAAAATTCTTAAGATTCAGGAATCTGTGGCCATTTTTTTCTTGCAAAAGTTCCAGATGGTGATTTTTTTTCTGCCTATAAACATTTTTAGGAAACCATTTCTAATTTACATTGTTCCACAGAGGGCTTGCATAAAGCTACTAATATAATACCATATGACTTGGGGAGGATCAAATGATCTGTGCAAATATTGACTCACAAATATCCAACACATTCAGAATACTGTTAATAAGTAATTAGTTGGCTGAAATGAATACAAAGGTTCAGAGCATTGCTCTGAAAAGAAAAATTTCCGAGACCATAACCTTTTAATTGAAAAATTGCCTAATGAAATGCAGTATATCTTCTCTTCCCTCCCTACCCCTTTACTATCGTCCCTCTTATTTTTTTTTAATTTCGAGCACTATATTAATAGAAGCATTTATTTGATCATCATAAGTTTCAGTAGGTTCTAGAATTTTGTTGTTATCCATTAATGTTTTCTTCACTTTTAGAGTGTTATTTTGGAATGTTATTGGTGCAGAGAAGTGCAGAGAGAGATGTTTCAAATATAGTCTTTTTATTCTCCAATACAGAGAATATGAAATACTGTTTTGCAGAAACCTCTGAATAACTGTAGGAATGTCTGCCTCAGAGGAGACATGTATTATGCACTCATCTTCTTGTTTCAGTTTTTCCTTTTTTTTTCTTAGGGGTAAGAAAGGCTTGTTGCAGTAAAATCTGCCTTCTGGAGTGAGGGTATATCAATAAAATAGCATCCAGTTCAGAACTGAGAATATTTACAAAATGAGTTAAAGGTTTTCTGTTCCTGATCTATTTCTCAAAATGCTCACCACCAAGTTGCTTCATACCAAAAAATCTTAAGTAATTTTAATTAATATATTCCCCAAACATTTTAAAATTCATTGTGACAAACTATTTAAAGTTATTTTAGCTGGGATATGCTAGGCATACTTATCATGAGATGGACAGTTCTTCATGGATTTCTTTCTTTTGACAAGAGTCACTTGTTTCACATACAAATTTGTCATCTTAAATTTATCCAATATATAACCATTCTCATCCCACAACCATGCTGCTAATCATGTACAATATCAGTGTACTGCTTAATTCCCACTCAAACGCTATGGGTGAGCCTTGAAGGAGAAAAAGCAACTTTTCACTTTGAAAAGTTGCACTTGTGGTGTCTCCACAGCCTGATACTAACTCTTTTGAAATATTCCTAGAGACACCCTCCCCACTGAATCAGCCTAGGCTAGTTTGAAATGTTACCATGTGTGACAGGATAGCTTCTTGGGAATGGCACAATGTATTGTGGAAGAACAAATGGTCATCTGCAGTATTCACTGATAACTTTAGAGATGGTAACTACCCTTAAGATAATCAACTACAAATTTCCTGGGTTACATGCCAAGGGATTGCCAATAGGGCATACACTGCAGCTGGAATTATCATGGAAAGAAGCAGTTTCTGGCAGCAGAATTAAAATGCCTGGTCATCCTTGTCAGAGCATTTCCTGAGTGGCAGCCTTCAAAGAAACAATAGAAAAGTCTCACAACAATCCAAACAATGACAGTCCAAAACCATCTTGAAGCAAGCCTATCAGTTGTTATGACTTCTTTGGCAGAAGAAGAAATTTTCTTTACTAGAAACTTATGACTGGGCCTACAAAACAGCAAATTACATATAACTGAGCAACCTGGTCTAGTGGAAGGTGCCCCCCATCATGGCAAGGGGTTGGAATTGGGATGATTTTAAAGGTCCCTTCAAACTGAAACCATTCTATAATTCTATGTATGATTCAAGCTTTTTAGATGAGTACTAATCAAAACATGAAATATTGTCACTTGTGCTGTCTTCATATGATGTGAAGCATGCATTCTGCTTGGATGAATTTAGAAAATACTTTAGAGGAGACTTCAAAAAAAATCAAATTTTTATAATCTTTTACAAAAAATATGCATCTAGCAGTGTTCAGAACATCTCAGATGGTTTGGTTTACCTCTGAATAATGTGCTACCAGTGTTTGATCTGGAAAATGGGTTCTGAGAAGCCCACCTTTACTTTAGATACCACTAAGCCAAACAATCTGGGGTATAACCTCAGCTGGTGTCGAAGGTGTTATTGCTGAAGTCAGTAAAAGTGCACTGATTTACATTAGCAGAAGTTCTGGCTCTGTGCCTTCTTTTGTCTTCCATTCCAGTTCCAGGGTTATAACAGACCACTCTTGAGTCGACTGAAAGGATTAAGCTGATGATTTGGTATTTCAGGGATAAAATGCAGCCCATGATGGAGCATATGGTATTCTTCTGCCCTTTAGTATTCCTATATTATGCATCTAATGCAATCTGTTACCACAGAAATAGGAAGCCAGATAACCTGCAAGAAATAGAATAAATAGATTTGTAAACAATAGCATGCTGTATAAATTATGAAAACAGCACAGAATAAGTTTATTATCCCAAGAAAATGAATTGATTGAAGTGCGTGAGCATTTCTTCGCTTTTAGAAAACAAACTATCAAACTACAAATTATATAGGTCTTTAACAGTACAAATAAAGAAAATTAATACCCAGTCCAGCCAGTATTAAAAATTGTGTGGCTAGAGAATTCATCACTCTATTGACCTGAACTTTGGACTACTTACATAGCCCAGCTGTGATTAAAACACACACAGTTTACCTGCCTCAAAACTGCATCAGGTTACAGTGGGTTAAACTGAATGCCACAAGCTTGGATTAATCCAGAAGGACTTTAGCCTCCTGCACTAAAATATGAGATCACTGCCCTTTCTGTTTCAAGTTGTATCACAACAAAAATTCTGTGTAAAAGGCTACAGCAGTTTATACTGCAAATGCACCACAGTTTCCGCCAGCATAGAACTGGCTTTTTTTTTTTTTTTTTATTCAAGTATTCCAAAGCACTGCCTTAATCCTTCGTTAAACAAAATTATCTCTAGGCTCATTAGGACTCTGGAGTTCATCGTAACCAAGCAGCAAACAGGCAGTGGAAAGGACCTGGGTATCAGCAATGATAATAGGCAACTTGCTTGATTCTTTGGTGCTGAAATACCCTTCTGCCATGGCTGGCTGTAAGTGAATTGGCTGGACAGATTTTCCAGATCCCCTGAACGTTTCTAAATTACTATACTCACCCAATTACAGTCCTCAGGGGTCACATTTCATTTTCTGAAAACTGGTAACAGGCCACCACAGCTGATGAAATGATGTGGGTATCCAGGCAACTATTGTGCTGTTTGATTAATATAGCAAACACTTGTGTGGCATGATCTCACATATTTCCAAATGTTCCACATGATCTGCCTCGAACTGACGACCATAAAAGTTTGCCTCATAGTTACACTCCCAGTCTTGCATAGATCAGATTTTCCAGGTGAAAACATTTATTAGCACTTCTTATTGCGTCCCTCTTTTGTATGATTTAACCCCTGACTTATGCATGAATGTGTTTAGAAACTGGAGGCTGATTTCTGCTTTTATTTTTTCCTCTCTCTTTTCTTCTTTGGTAAAGTTTATTCACTTCACTCTAAGCCAGTTAGCTGCAGGAAGATTTCATGTATTACAACAGGTAGATTTGTCAGGCTTTTAGTTCAGAGTATAATGCCACACAAGTGGTCATTTTCAATAGTTGCAGCTTGGATATGTGATAAGGGAGAAAAAGGTTACCAAAAAATGCAGCTTCTTGTTGCCAGAGAAATAAGAGAGAGATATCAAAAATACCCTAGGTCTCTCACTTAGATATGAGTACTTGGATCTCTCACTTGGATTGGATCCGAGTACTGCTTCCCCTTCAGATGCCCTAGAAGTACATTTTTAATAAAAGCAGACCCAGCAAGTGGCACCAGGACCATGAACAAATATGTAACCTAGTTTCTGTTTTGAACTGCACTCCTTTCTGCAGGCAGCAGATGCACTCTGCTTTGCAACTGCTGGAGAGACAGGGAAGATGGAAAGAAATCCACATAGCTGATGTGTTCCCCAAGGAAACTCTGTGGCTGCAAGTCAGCGACACAGGCAGAACCAACTGCTTGTCCCATCTAGCAGTTTTAGTGGGGTACTCTAAGGGTTAATGGAGCCTACAGTGGAGTGTTTGCTTTCTTCTGTTTGAAATCAAACATCTGATCTTTATCTGAGGTGACAGGTTTAATGCCTTTCTTCTCTGACAAATTTTTACCCTAAGAGGAATGCAAACATATATCGTTGCGGTTTTATAAGTGTTCATCTCAGCAAGCCAATATTGGAAGCTTCATCCTCTAATAAACAGTAAAGCCATGAGCTCGCGACACTTGCTTTAAAAAAAATTATATCCCTTACATCATTTAAATGATTTTACTTTAGATCTGTGAGGGGTCAGGTACTTTGACGGAGCTTTAGGCAAAACAAAATATCACTGTTCAGCAATGTCGACTTTCCTTCCCCTCTCTTTTTTTTTTTTTTTCCCCCATTTCCTTGTTCTTTCTCTTTCTACTGCTTCTTATTTAAGTTAATGTTTGCAAAATGCTCTATTGCCAACCCGATCAAGGAAAAAGCCCATCTCTTGCACATGGCAGATGTTTTGGTTAGCAGAAATTTGCTTTAGACTAGGTCTCTCACTCTGGCATGTTATTCTCCCTTCCTGAGGAATCAGAGAAAGGGCAAAGGAAAAATTCATGCTGATACAGTCTGTTTTAAATAGACCAACGAAGATTCATAAAGCCATGGTAGTTTGCAGATGCTTTTCTATTTTTATACATAAATAATCTTTATATACCTGAGTCAAGTAAATACTGTCTAATTCAAGGGAGCTTTCCATCACCTCTGACTTATAGGGCAAAAAACTAGGTTCTGCTTTAACTGAAAGTTTTGCTATAGATCTGAAACATAAAACAGTTCACTAACAAAATCTGTTACAACTCAGTAGTTCTAGTTGGATAGCAGACATCCTTACTTAAGCAGCCTTTCAGTAACTCCATATCTGGATGATATAATAATGCTGAAAGTAACTACTGGAAACATTGAAAAACCATTGTATTGTATCATGAAGTTCTAATTTTGACTTCACCATAAAAAAGGTGGAAGAGTTTTTTTTCTATTGGTGGGCATTTGGAAATCCAAAGCATTTGGTTAGATCACAAATTCAAGGTGGGAGTGTAGAGAAAAATTGTAACTTCAGGATGCTTCCAGTCAACCAAGCAAAAATTATGTTAAGTGGTGTCAGGTAGAACTTTGATCAACTAATTCTCTGTCTATAGCAGAATTGGGATCAGGTTTGTTCATGCTTTAAAAAACTTCTCATCCCTGGAGTTTCAAGTGTACTTCTTAGCCTATTTTCTCTTATCAAGTGTTTCCAGTACCCACTGATAATGATGAACAAAACTTTTCAATAACATAACATACAAGCAACACTATTATGTTATCCAAGGAGTCACCACCTTTCAGATCTTTTCCCTCTAGGTGTAGACCTCTTAGGGCAGAACAGAAAATGCAGGCTATGATATATGAACACAGGACTTCTAGATTTTTATTTTAGTCTCATATTGCTACTTTCATTATGGGCCACAAAAGTGCATTCTTTCAAGGAAGGACTCAATATTCCACCAAATATTTTCTAGCTTATGATGCCATGGAGTGCCATGATACCATAGGATAATGCCTCTCCAAGAAATCCTTGCATCCACCCTCATGGGAAACCCATATCCCTAGTGAGTCCGTGAAGTCTTCTGCAGTCACCCTGACTAGGAAATTCGAACCTACATTTAACTGAGTTTGGGCATATGCAAGACTGCAGTGTAAATACATCTGAATTATTGGACAGGTCCTGCAAAGTGAGGACCACGAGTCTTTTTTTCTCAGCTATTGCAGTGGTTGAGAGCACTTGTGTCAGGTTGTGTTGTAGCTGGAAGCCCTGCTCCAGAGTGTGGCAAATTGCAGCACTGGCACCAAAGCTGCTGTTATCACTTCCAGCTCCAAACTGCTCTCATCTTTATGATTCACTACTGGGAGTCAGAGTTTCTGCTTGTCAGGTTTTGGTTTCACAAGAAGTGTGATCACAACTGGATCCATGCCAAGGACATACTTGCTACAGAGCTTCTATCAGACTTCAGTTAGTTGGTAGCATCATAAGTAGACAGACATAAATGGATGGGAAAGTGCTCTCCTGAAGCTCTCCGATGGTACCTGAATAACCTCTGCTTCCATGCTGTGTGTTGAGACCCTTCTGCTGGGTCACAGAAGGAGAAAATCTGGGGAGAAGTCCCAGACTGGTGGCACATGTGTTTGTGCTGTGATGAGAATACGGCTCCACAGACCTTTACTCATTTTTCAGGTTGGGTTTTACAGGTGCAGTCCCTGGATGTACCCTTTCCCCTCTTGCTTCTCCTGCCAGCAGGTTGAAATGCCAGTCACCTATTCCCTATTTTAATCTGCTAGTGCTCATTGATGTAGGGCCAAAGAGGAGCATAACCATAGTACCATACCAATAAGGTGATGTGATGCTACTCTGCCTGTACAATGTTGCTTCTTTATTTTATTTTATTTTATTTTATTTTATTTTTTTATTTTATTTTATTTTCCATTAAAGATGTCATGTGGGAAGGAAAAAAGGTGAAAAAAAGTAGCCAGTCTATCTTGATGTAGTAGGGAACCTTCCCAGCCACCCCTCATGTTTCCCACCACAACTTTGCTATTTTCTCTGTCCAAATATTCACTCTCCTTCTATGCTGCTGAAGATAAACAGAATCCAAAAGAAGATGGACCTTTAGGTACCCAGGATGGGGAGTGAAGCAAAGAACAACCTGCCCCAGTGGCAAGGATGGCCAGGGTGCCAGCCGGTCGGTCCCAAACCACCACCCCACTCCTCAGCTGCTGGCTTTTCGAACATGATCTATAGAGCGAGGCTGACAGTAGATTTTCTGGCAGCAATAAAGGTGGCCTGATTCAGAGAATAATTACTGTATGCAAATGAGTGTGATTTTCCTCTGCCCTTTTATGGATGACTCTGCTCTGCCATTCATCAGGGCCACAAATTTCACTTGGTAGGAGACGGATTTAAAGAGACAGCCGCCTCTAGAGCTTTGTCTCGGACTTACTAAATCCATGCTTAAGTGTCTTCATAAATAGACATGCATATGTTATAAAAGAGATGGCAGATTCCAGCCTCTTTATCTATGTATTATTGCTTAGAAAACTGTTGAGAAAACATCCGACTCTATGGCCATACAGTATATGAAAGCTTTCACTGCTTTGAATAACAGTCTCTTCTCAGATCGGGGTTATATGTGGTTTTGTATGGCCTCTAGTGTGTTTTTTCTCTCTCACTGTGTCCTTTATGATGTTTATATGGTATGTGCTTCAGTGCGCAGTGAAAGAGGGAGAGAGCACTATATTTTTTCTGATGACGATTAGTTAATGGTTATCACGTTCACCATAGTAATGGCAGAGGCTGCACTCACAGCAAGAAGCCTCAGCATGTTTGTGCAGTTGAAGTTCAGTCCATCCGATAGCTGGGAGGAAATGTCCTACAGTCGTGATTTTCCTGTCATAGTCTTGATCTGATGATGCCATCAATATATTGTGGTAAGTGGGGAGGAACCTCACAGCAAAAAAAGAACCAAATCAACATTTTTGTTTCTGACCATGGTGCGAGCTTGGTGGGTTAGTAGGAAGAGAAAACTGCAGTGAAATCAGTCTGTTGTTATTCCCCAATGCTGGACACAGGAACATGGTGGTGTGTTCACAGGAAATCTGTAGTACTTAATGTGTCACTGCTAAATATCAGTTTGTGCTCTTGCTCCCAGTGTGCTGTGCAACCTCCTCCACAGCGCATGGAGGAGAGGGGAAAGAGAGTGTTATAAACGGAACAGGCCCGTCTGTCACTGGGCTGTCTTGTTACTCAAATGGCAGCAATATACCAGTGTCAGTACATCCAGAACACTTTTGTTCCAGTGCCACTCAAAGAGAGGAGAGAAGCTGTGAGGTTTCAGTGTTTATCGACAGTGTGCACCACTAGAGGCCATCACACACTTCTCTAAATAAATATCAATTAATACACTTGGTGTTGGAGATATCTGGGAAATGGATCCTGGGCCCCTTAGTCTACTCTCTCAGCACCAGTACTTTGGTTCAGAGTTCAGATCCTTCAGCCCACAGATCTGGGCAAGATATACTTCAAGAGTGAAACTGTTTTATGAAACCATTTGGCCCATACAGAGAATGCATCAGACATTTCTTTTCTTTCGAATATGGCAAGTAGGTAACAAATGGAAGTGAAAAAAGAAGGTCAGGAGTACATTTTCCTTGGGCTATCAAGAAGAACAGTAAACAACATTTGCAGGTAAATGGGTCAGTAGGGAAACTTTACCTGCTTCTACATTTGTGCCTTTTTCACCTCCACTTTTGGCAAATTTCTTCAGTTTTGCAGAAACAGGATTGAACTTCATCCAAACCACCCCACTACTTGTGATGAACAGTAATTGTTTGCACCACAGACTTAATTGTTTGGGCCTGGGCAGCTGAGGAGTTATTTGGCCTGACTAAACTTTTTTTGACATTTGGAGGCATGGATGATTTTCTGATAAACAAAAATGGAGTAGTCCTGGACATTCTAATTTTTTGGTGGAAATCCAGGAAAATTCCTGATTGTTATTTAAAGCTACTAAAAAGTCAGTAAAAATCCTGAAAGGATTTTATTCCAAAACTCAAAGCTGGGAACTATAAAATCTCACTAACCAAAACTTATGTCACTGATCCTGCAGAGCTTGCAGAAATGCTACCTGTACATCCATGTGGGTCTGGATTTAAGCTGAGCTCCACACTGGAGAGCCTGAGGCCCATGATCACCCAAGGAATGGAACAGGAGACAAATGTTTGGAGAGTGAAGTTAATTACAGGTGGAAAAAAAAAAATCAACCTTCCTATATTATTAAGAGGTAGTTATCCTAGATCTGTTGAGTTACTGTTCTAATTTAGGTTGACAAAGATTCCAATAATTCACCATTCTTGCATTCCGTTAATAGCCACAGTGACTCAGGTGGGAGGTAGATTCTGACTTATAACTTCAAAGAAAATCTGCTTTGGGTACCATCATTATTTCTGTGTTAAGATAAAGCTTAAGCCTTCAACCCCAATGGGTTTCTATGTAGCTTTGTTGTGTAGGACAGTCATGAAGCTGTTTCCCTGATTTCCTGTTTCCCAGACATGGCTGGCATCAAGCAGACATCCTACTTTGCTGCTGGGAAGCATTTCACATGGAGGTCAACCAGCTTTATGTGTCATCAAGCATTGGAGTACTTTTGATTTTTTTCATCAGCTCTGGACATGGCCTTGAAATTCAGAGTGGCCATCCCATGAAGGGCAAACTTGGTATAATGAAATTGCATGCTGTCCAAGGCAGCCAAGGGCCCTGATGGCAGGAACTGGTGGAATACCTTATGGGACCTGACTGGATTCCTACCAGCCACAAGGTGCTGCTGCCACTGTGCTGTCTGCTTAAAAAGTGTTTAACCATTGTGCTGTTTACACATATTCTACTGATGCTGGACAAACTAGCTCTGGAAGGACACCATGGGACTCTCCAGTAGCCTGAGAGAAAATTGGATCTAGGACTTACAAAACAACCAATATGGGGTTAGGGAATGGAGCACGCAACTCCAAATAGAAGGTTTAAATAAGTATATTTAATTCTTTTGTAGACCCAAAAGACAATTGAGGCCTTTATAGACTGATTAACCCAATGCCGCTGGTGGTTTGTGTGAGTGGGAATATGGCATGAATTTCAAAACTACTTTTCTCTGTTGCAAAATCTCCAGATCAGAGACACAGGAAAGGGAAAGAATGGAGAAGGAAAGGTCATTAAAGGGGGAACATTCACAGAAGTTTTAATTGAATGCAAATCTTCATGTGACTGTAACCATTCCCATCTGCAACTTTCTTTCTCTCCAACCTCACCCTCTTCTGATCTACTGTGAACCCAATTGAGAGAGTTGGGAGGTTCTGCAGCTTCTGCAGCCTGGGTCTGGATATTGCACCCCATATGGTTTGAATGTGTACACAAGATATAGTCTGGAGTAACTGTTACACATTTATAATAGTCCATGCTGCATGCCAGGCACTTGCCAAGCATTCAGGAAGGGAGGTTTCTGATCCAAGGAGTTTGCCATCTAAAAGTGGTGACAGAAGTTGACAGAAGGTAGGGGTGAAGCAATGGGAAGTTTGCATACAGTCACCTGGATATGGCAGGAGTAATTTAAAGTAAAGATGGGAAGAGGTCCTTCAAGTGATCTCTGGGAGGTCTTGCTGGGAATCCAAATTCGTGTAGGTGAAGTCACAGAGGCAACTGTGGAGCAACCTGACAAGGATATAAACAGGCTGTCAGCATGGGAATCCACCTATCCTAACTAACTAACTAACTAACTAACTAACTAACTAACTAACTAACTAACTAACTAACTAACTAACTAACTAACTAACCAACCAACCAGATTGACTCTTTTCTTACTTTTTAATAAAGGCACTGTTTAAATTAGATGACTAAATACAGCAATGTTCCCTGTTCAATCCGACCTTTTTTATGTGTAAAGGTTTCTATGAAATTTGAACTAATATATTTTTTCAACTAAATTTTCAGGAGCTAAAGTCTACTTGTAACTAGCTCTTCTTCTGCTGAACATTTTCTTTCTTTTCTCACAAATCTTTTGTGTTCCCTCACATTCATGGAAAAGTGTTTTGCCAGAAGAGGAGCAGCTACACCACCTCAAGCCAGAGACTTTTGTGTCCATTACCCATAACACCTTAAAGCGGACAAAAGATTTCTGATACACTTACTGAGACACACCACAGGAGGATAGTTAAAAGAAAATAGAGCATCTTTTCAGTCAAAACATCCCGTAGTATCTCCACATAATGCTTCATGGCATGTGACAGGAAGAAGATGACATCTCTCATCACTAGTCAAAAATAAAACCCATGTCAAGTATGAATTGCCTTTGAAAAAAACCCTGTGCATGAGTTCCATGGTCAGACATCCTGGAAAGCTTCCAAAAAGAGGGAAGAAGGAGGGGGAAAAGAAAAGGGAAAAAAAAAAAAAAAAGTTATTGATTTACTCATTGGGAATGTTATATAACCTTCATATTTTATTTAAAAACTTTACTCTCACTTTGTGAAAGGTCCTTTAACACATTATGTCATTTTGTAATACAATAGTTCTCCAGCTCCTTCCAGCCCCATCTCCCTGATGTGCTTTCCCAATTGTAGTTATTTTCTTTCCTTTTTAAAAAATATTTCTGATATAATGTTTGTTAAGTGTTAAACAAAGGGGTGCACTTTAGTGCAGCATAAGTTAATGCAGGCGTCAGGTGACACCCAGAACACAATGACATATTTCAAGTAAAATATGGGAACTCTTCAGCTAAAAATCTTATTTTTGCCCTGAAACAGACACTCATGTTCTTTGTTTAAGAACAGAAAACTTTTTTTCCTTCTTGTAATAGTGGATTCCAGCTGCAGGACTCCTCAACTTTTCCTTTCCCCCTTCCTCCTTCTCCAGTTCTCCCCCTCCTCCCCTCCTTCTCTCCCCCTCCTTCTCATCCGGCATCTACTCATGCACACATACTCTCTAACTTTTTGTTTTTAGTAGCTGCCGCCCCATAAGAAATGCTATCCAACAGACCTGGTGCCTGTCACCGCTTCCCATCACATGCCTGGTAATTAAACTCTGACTGATTTATTGACTGACAGCCAACAAATCCCAACCCAGTTTTTATGATATACATGCTTCCCCAGGCTAAATTCACTCAAACAACAGCCCAGCTGAAAAGGAGGAGGAAAGGAGAAAAAAAAAGAGTGATAGAGAAAAAGCGCTACACACGCGCGCATACACACACACTCACATACAAAAAAAATCTGGTATTGGTAGATGAAGGGGAGACATTTTGCAAATAAAAAAACCTCAGCACAACATCTCTTTCAAATCCAGACTTGGAAGGGGAAAGTGGGGGGAGGAGGAAAGAAGTAGTAAACATCATTACTTCAGCTTTAAGATTCATTTGAAACGTCTCACGTACAAAAGAGCTCTGAAGGGGAAAACAAGACGTGCTTGCAGCTAATATTACAGTCAAGTTCCAATTTTACCTAAGGGAAAGCAGCTTTATTAAAAGTCATGACTGAAATTGCGTGACAGGTGCCAATATTCTCCACCCTGACAGATGTGTCAGTTTGCGAATGCCATTTTCTTGTCAGCAGTCCCTAGATGGAGTTGCTCCCATCACCATTTGTCTCTCTTCCAGCTAGATCACACATGCCCGTCGCTTGCCTCCAAGCTGCGCTGCGTTGTTTGATATGTGGAATCTTCACAATGAGACTTATTAAAAGACAGTCCATTATTTTTATTTAGAGCATTTCCAAAACAAGCAGAGCGCGCAGAGATAATTTAAAAATTGTGCGGCGGGTCATCTCCAGGCCAGAGCGGCTCAATTGTAAATGCATAAGAAAGCAGTGTCTCCCCCGAGCCCCTCCACATCCCTCAGTTCATAATGAGGTTGATTTGAGTGACATTTAACCCTTGAATAATGGCCCTTCGAGTCAGCAGAACTCTATAGCTGTGCTCCACAGAGGCAGTTCAGTCTGAAGGATTAATTCTGCTCCGATTTTTCCTAAATCTCCCCACCTCCCCCTTCTTCTCTTCTATTTTGTTACAGGTGGGCTTCTCAGCTTACTGCTAGATATAAAGTACTCTCGATTGTCTGTATTTATAGACCCCTTTCCTCCTCCTGTTGGTTTCAAACACAAAGAAAAATGGTATCTCTCAATCGTGCCTCGTATGAACAGCAGGTAAAGCTGCAGCAGACTCCTCTCCAACCTCTGATGGAAAATTATTACAGATGAAATGATTCTGTAATGGAAATGGTAATAGGAAAGTTGCATTCTAAAGGATGTTTGTGCTAACATGAGAGGCTATAATATGTGATGGATTTGGATGCAGGAATAAGTGTGATCTCAAACTGAATTTTACTTCATCATTTCTAGAGGTGGCACTGAGGGCCTGGAGGAGGGCTAATGGACAGCGCTTGCAAACATTGCTAGGTGAAATGACTTAAAATGCAAGATCATTGATATCTCATTGTCCCAGGGTAAGTGGCATAGCAGGTTGTTGCTTCAACATTTCTTTCTTAAGTACATAGATGCTAATTCTTCTTAGTCTGGAATTAGTTCATCGCTCCTGGTGAGCATTTGTCTTCAGGGAAACGTGTGGTGAAATCATAACTAAACCTTTTCAGATGATAGGGAGCTGCTTTCACTTCTTGTGAGGAAACAACATTTACCTCCTCATCCTTACCTTGGCACAAAATACGGGCTGGACTCTTTTCCTGCCTGACTGCCAGAGCAGAGTTTGTCTCTGTTGCCATCGAAGACAACTCTGAGTGGATTGCAGCCAAGTCAAGGCTGCAGACTAGCCTCAAGTGTCAGGTGCCTCTTGTTTCCTGACAGCACTGTGATCCCTGCATGCTCCTTTGAATCATATGGTACCCTTCAGCTCTATCTCAGGCCTCCATCAGCAGAGAACAGTCTGGAATGATCATCCTTCTTCAGAATATGAGCAGACTCCAAAGCTTTGGGAGACCAGAGATGGATTAAAAAACATCATAGTAATGTTTGACAGGACATGGATGGAAAATGAAAGGCTCCCTCTGGAGCAGAGAAAGCAAGGAGAGGAGAAATACTGAAAAAGAAATAACTGAGTAAACTAGGTATTGGGTGTATCAATGTTCATGGAAGACAGTCTGATACTGTGTGAGATGATGAAGTTTTAGAAGAATTTGAATGAAAAGCCCTCATAACTCTACAAGCCTTTCTTAGGGAAGAATTTCCTCCCCAGTTTGGAAAAAGAAGATGGGCTGCCACAGGAATCTTTTCCTTCCCATTCTCTCACAGCAATGTCTGAAAAGCTGAAGGTAAAGTGTTAAGAGCAGCCACAGAAGCAATTATACCACAGTCCAAACAGCCATGAGCTCAGGGACAGGTGAGGCACATACAAAGCTGCTCCTACATTATGCAACATATTAGTATTTCTTACTTGGGAGTAAGGAAGACAGAATTGAGGAGGGAAGAAAGAAGAAGAAAAGGAAAAAAGTGAGTATGCTACTTGTTTGGCTGATTTGTTTTATTGTTAGATGTATTAGTCTGCTCTTCCAGGTTCCAGGAAATCTGTTCTTCTTTTACAGCTAAAGAAAGAAATGGGCAGCTTCCATCAAAATCTGTGGAGAAGGGAAAGTTTCGGCACTGTATTCTAACTGTCAGAAGCTGTGGACTCAGCTAATGGAAGAAAGAAAAAAATCTGCAGGTGAAAGCCTTCTGCAGGGCAGGGCAGCAGATTTTACAAGACTGTGGGCATTAACGTAGCCTGTGCAGATGACTGTGACTGCTGCGGCAGATCTGCTCTGGAGTCCATCTTTCAGGCAGAATCAAGGCTTGTAGGTCTTAATAAAGTCAAATCAACACATAGCAATGAAATAATAAGCCTGGGCAGCTGACAGATGCTAATGAGCATGCTTATTTAAACCACCAGCAAAATCCAGTTGAAAACTAAGCAGATACATAAAACTCTCGACTCAATCCTTTTTATTTGGAGAGAGATAATTAGGGCCCATAGGACATTTTCCAGGAAGATATTTGGGATGCTGTATAAAGAGCCCATTCCTGAGCATGATTAACCTCACTTACTGAAAGAGAAAGTATTTCTGTTTTTAATCACAGAATGTTGTGAGTTGATGCATTTACAGGTTCAGATTATATAGGCAGACAATGGAAAAAAACAAATAAACAGAAGAGAATGCTGTGATGAAGAACTGTGCCAAAAGCATTACAGCTGATGAGTTCAAGGAGACTTACATATGTTCTCAGCTCTTTTAGTGGAAAGGCCTAGGCAGTAGACACGCATATACAGATCTTCTGGGGTTTGAAGCTTTGCGTGGTTATTTTTAACATCACCTTCACAGTAAATGAGACTATTTGCTCTTGTGCTTTGCTTATGTTGAGTATAAGAAAGCATTTACGTTATTGACTCCAAAATCATATTCATACCATGAAACAGTGGGGCCTTTACAGAGTGCAAGTCCATCAGGATGACTGCAGCCAGAAGAAAACAAGATTTACACACTGGCAAAAATGGAAATGATCCCTTTCCCCCTGTTCCTCCCCCCACTCCCCCAGTACTTGCACTTGCAAACTACTGGCCTTCAGCTGCAACATGGAAATAACTCAGATGGTAATAATTCAAAGGAAAACATTTGCTTTTTGTAAAAAAGCTTCCTCACTGGGCAAGCTCTGACTTTTTTACATGGCTTTCCTTTCTCCTGTGACATGTTGACAGAGAAATTTGAAGAGAGTGGCTCCTTCCCCAGGAAAACAGAGCAGAGATCAGCTGTTAGGGCTTGGTGGCCCTGGTGTATGTGATTCATATCCTGCGGTTGTGGTAAAGGAAAGGGATGAAGATCCTGGGGACATAGACACATTTTGATCTTTTTTGTCCTGTGTTTCACCGTTTTTGCTTCTGTACTGTTTAAAGCAACTATGTCAGTAAAAATTGCTGACACTTCTGTTACCAAGTAAACAACATGCTTTGGGATACTTTATGTCTTTTTTTTAATTATTATTTTTTGCACCACTTTTTTTTTTTCTATTTCTTTGTTTTGCTGTAGTGCCAGGGAAATCTAGAATGCCCTGTACACTAATACTCCTGGCTTTTCTTTCTCTTTTTGGCAATCACTAAAAAGAATAGCACTTCATGTGGGAGACAGCTGTTCAGACATGTTTCAAGTGAAGTTAAGCTGATATGTATGCATTATTCTCCACTTTATTTTTTTGTTTGTTTGTGTGTGTGTGTGTCTACATTTACATTTGTCTTTGTGCTCCTGGGGAAAAAATGATGCAAATCTAATAAATGTAATAAAAGTATATACATTTCGTATAAACTGTTATAAAAAATGTTATAGTGACTCTTCAGATGGTTTCTCAGTAAGCACAGATTTGTCTTGCCTTTGTTTAATATGCATGCACCTATTCACAGTTTCTTATTCACTAATTGAAAAGCACCTCAGACTATGAATATGAACCTCAAAAAAGTGTGGATGACTTCTACAGAACACCCTTCTGGAACTGAACAACTCTATGGGTCTCCAGAATGGGAAGGATCTGGAAATGAGTGTTTCTATATAAAGGCTGGTTCATCCCTGGATATTGCTCTCTGCTCTCATTTATTACCATATTCACATCAGGAAAATGTAATAATGAAAGGGTATTTTAAAATAGTAGGAAGAAAATTAAAAAAATAAATCCAGGGGGGGAAAAAACCCCATAAAACTGATAAAATGAAGCTGTACCATCTTAAAATCAAGAAAGACAAACCCCACCTTTTAAATGGGCAGAAAAGGAAAAAAAAGGAATATGAATTTCTACAGTGATAAAAGTTACTAATTAAGATATCCAAGACACCTTACATGAGTTTATTTGGACAACCTGAGTAAAACAAAACTCAGTGTCTCTTATCTATTCAATATAAAAATGATTTCTTATCACTAACTTTAAAAACTCTGTTGGCTTACACTAAATTTGAATAGGATTAGTTTAACCCAATAAATCTTGCTAACACTTATTCCTTGAAGTCATGGCCTGACATCTGTCTCAAGTTCCTTTTAAGTTAAACCTTAAGTCAGAATTTCCTGTGTTTTAGTAGTTGCTTCTTGATTACTACAGCACACTGATAACAAATTTAACCTTTCAGTTACAGATCTTCCCAACACATTTACTGCATAGTAGAGCTATCTTCAGTGATCTAGAGGGGATTTTCAAACTTATGCTAATATTTTTCTCCTTCTGTGATTATCTGAATATACTAGTGATTTAATTTTACTTTAAAAACAAAGAAATACAAGACTATAAATATGGCAATAAAAAATAAAAAATAAAAATCTTAATCTCTTTTAGGTTTTTATCTTTAGCATTTAATCAACAAAATTTTTGATGAGGTGTTGGCCTGTGACTAACTTGGTATGGTCTTTATGAAATATTAATGACTTTCTCAGTCTCAAACTCAAGCTAAAGAAATTCTTTGAAGTGCCACACATTATCAAATGTTATATCAATATCACAGTCTAGATACAAATGCATATCAATGTCTCAAAGCTGATGGACATACACATGCATCTGAATCTCATCAACTGATTTGGCCACAATGCAAAGGATGAAGCTGGGTTGTTGTTGTTGTTGTTGGCTGGACTTCACGAACGAAGATTTTGGGATAAGCCTGTGCAATGGATTTTTTAGGTGAGGCACAGGGTGCGTGGAACTGGCCCCACCCCCTTTACTCCTGAGATTCATTTTGCCATGGCTGAGCAGCTCAGACGGTGACAGCGAGTTCCTCGGGATTCGAACCGGCGTCCTCAGAGGAGGAGCCGGCTCCACAGGCAGCGACTTACACCACTCGGCCAACGCCCGCCGCCCATTTCAGATTGACATTAAAGAAAAAAAACAGTAAACAGAAAAGCAAAGAACAGAAAAGCAATAATGTCAGGTTGTTGAGCAATCCTGGGAGCCCACATGGGTCAGAGCACCAGGGGAAGACCTCGCCTTTTCCTCTCTGCCACCGAATGATGCAAACATGGCACTTGCAACCACGCCTGCAACACGAGCTGGGGCAGGATGAAGCTGGGTAATTCTCAAGCTATAAGCATGACTACCGAATACTTAGAAATAGTTGAGCCACATTTTGGCTGCACTATTCCACAATCACTTAGCCTCAGGCATGGAAAATGTCAACCACTGTGAATAAAGTTTATTAGTGTTTTGAGCAACTGGAACCTTTCACAAAGCCAGGAGCTAAGCAACGCTGAGCAGTAGGTGACACTATGCAATTCAAATGATCCTACTTGTTCTTGTTTTGGGATGTCTGAAGTACCTGGTTGCTCATTTATGGTTTGCAGACTTTGTCCTTTATCCCCAGTCCTTGGGGTCAATCCTTCTTAAATATGTGTACTTGAGTAAGTTGGCATACATCAGCTCCATCTTAGAGAAAAATTCTGATCATTTGTTCTCCTTTTCTCCTCTGAAGGAATCTGAAAGCTACAAAGAACCTCTTCTCTCCATTTTTCTCATATTTATCAACAAGTGATGAGGAAATCTGTGGGTCCTCACTAGACACTGCTACCTTCAGGAAAATGCTGCCAGAAACAGTAGTCCTCTTAGCTTCTGGCACTGTCAATCAGACATGTATACTGGGTCTATGTCTGTGTCCTGTAATTATCCCCTGGTATTCTCACAGCTTTTCACAAGTCATGCTCCTCACTGAGTTTCTGTGGTGGTTCTTTCTAACTTGTGCTACCTGGATGAGGCTGGAAACGTAAACTGCTACTGTCGGTGGCAAAAAACTAATCTGATTACCTCAATTTACTGATCAAATAGTTTAGTTGATTTCTTCTTTTGAGATCCTGCTAATTCCTAATGTCACTGGGTTTATGCCCATGCTAAGTGATCTGTTTCTTGTCTTCAGTACATCTTGAAACTGTTGCATTACTCTGTTTTTTTGCAAATTACCTGATTCCATCTTCACCAAGGTTATCTGAAGGTTTATTAGTGGAATGTGTCGGGGAACAGTATTTCCACACCATCCTCTCAATTTCTTGGTGCCAAGGCCAGGGAAGCTCTTCTGGCTCTGCTGGGCTGTGATTGCCTGATTTTGCTGACTCCATACGGCTCTACCAGTCAGAAAATGAAGAGAGGTGCAAGACTGTAGCCAGTTTCCAGACTTGATTCCACACTTTCCTCATTCCTGGATAAGGAAACCTGAATAGCAGGGTCACCAAACAGCATCTACAGAGGTTTATAGGCCCAAGTGGCTTGGTGCCCTGGCAGCTGAGCCTCTGTAGTCCAAATGTAGAGCCATGGGCATCATTGTGACATATGTCTCTCTTGTTTGGGCCTGTGTTGTGTCCTACACCATGTCTGGCTGCTGCCCTACACAACTGTTTTCTTGGTCCATCTTTTCTGCTTGCCCATCTGCTAGGAAAGCAAGGAAGAAGTCCAAGTGAATGCAAAAGGGAAAGTGAAGTCAGGATCAGCAGAGAGAGTGTATAAACCTGAGAAGCATGGAGAATCTGGGAATGAAATGAAATCCGTTTTTGAAATACAGATGGTGTAGGCAGGCTGGGGAAATGCCCAATAGCAAACTTAACAGCTATACAAAGTATTGAAGCAGAAGAGTCATACAATTTGATAACAACATTTGAGGGCTAAAAAGGGTACAAGATCCTCCTAGTCTTGTTTAGAGAGGTGTGGGATACGTAAATCTATCACTAACAGAAAAACAGATAGTAGCCGTATTTTACTGATATCACCAGGCACTTTTGATTGCAACACAAAAAAAAACCCCCAAAAAACAGAGTGCCTTTCAGAATAGATGTAAGACAGAAAGTTGCTGTAAACAAGCTTCACTGTCTCAACTCCAATTTAGTTCTGGCTTATCAAAACCAAGAATAACATAGGTTGATAGTGATCCACCCTTCTTTCTAATCACAATAATGCCTATCATGTTCCTCTCACCACCCCTACCCAAAGCAATGTGCTGCTCTTGTTATCCCCCAAGGAAAGAGTATTATTTTTGAAATACCCTGTGATCATCCAGCAATTTGTGCTTCAGTTGACAAAGGCCATAACACAGCACACTTCCAGGGGCTCAGGAGGAGGTGATCACTTCTGTGAAACTAGAATTTTTTTGCATACCTATAACTTTCACAAAAAATGCTGAAATATTTCAGTTGTACCATGCTTTGGCAGTACGGTTTCTGTGTCATTCTCCCAATAGAGTTTATTTAAGGGATTTTTCATGACAGACTCCTCAGAATTTTAGCTCTTCTGATTCAAAATAGGAAACAAAATTGAGGAGCATCCTGAGCTTTAATAGCCTGTAGCATGATAAACTTTAGATTTTAACTCAGAGAGGATAATTTTACCTGTAATTTCTTATCAGAATCACAAAATTGCCAAGACTTTAGAACTTTGCCACAAGGCTAGACAGAAGTTGTTCAGAGTCATAAACTTCCCTCTGTCATTTATGGATGACATTCTTCTTACAGAGTTTTGTGTGTCTTCTATTATACAAGTGGTGGGCTCCTTCATGCTAAGACTAAACTGTTCATAGAAGGATGTAGGGGAAACTAAGGGCAAGAGACAGTCTGTTAAGGGATTAAGTAAGTGGAAAGGAGTTGGGTCATGAGGCATATGAACTACAATTCCCATGAGCCATTGGAAAAGCATCTCCACAATAAAATTAATAGTTTTCATCTGAAAATGTCTTCTTTTTTTTTTGCATTTTTGGATTTTCTCAGGAGGTAGGGGGAAACCGTTTTCTGGCAGGCACTAATTGTTTCCCATTTGATTTTGGCTTGCAAGCAGATCTGAGTTAAAAGCGCTAAATGCAGACATTCTGCTATTACAGTGTTATGCTCATTCAACAGTCAGTCTGGTTTTACTTGCAGCAATATGAGTTATACCATATGTGTTTGAAACTGGTAACCAAATAGAGCAGGCTTTCAAGCAACTCTACGCTAAATTATAAATCTTTTTTGCATCTTTTAAATAGAAAGTAATTCTACAGGCACGAAATGAATCAGTGAAGTACTTGCTGCATGGGTTTAACAATAGCAGTCTGACTGAGAAAACCAGTCACCCTAGTCAAAAATACTAAGCCATGCAATTATCCAATCTGATTAAGTTTTAGTGTTACACAGTATTTTAATTTCATTTACATGTAAAGTAATGGAAGCATGTAAAATAATTACAATTAATTGTTTACATTTGTATATATTACGATCTAATTATTATTTTATAGATATTGTTATTATGTTATCAGGTTTATGTAGTATGTACAAACCCTGGTTATTGAACAAAACTTCACTGATTTATGTACTCTTGCCACAATGCCCTTGACTGCATTTTTTAATTCTGAATTTCTAAATTTCTTGAAAAAGTCTCATCATAAGAACAAAATTACTTCTAAAAAGAATTATCCAGTATGAGATCTTATGTTTAAAAGATGCCTTATTTATGTCCAAAGTGGCATTGAACTCTGAGAATTGTAAACATCACTTAATATTCCACCATTGCAAAAATATTGGTGCAGAACTAGGGCTAAGTTTCTAGCTTTGCATTGTGAAGCTACAATCAGAATCACACAACTTGGTTTTGTGGTATACTGAGGACAGTTTTGTACTTGTAGAGGTCTTTTGAGATTCAAAGGTTGGTTGAAAGATCCATCAACTTGATGCTTTTGTGAGAGTGGTAATTAAATGTTATCACCAAATGGGAAACAGGTAGAGAATTGACATAGCTAGGTTGCGGCAAACTGGATGAAAATGCAGAGTAGAATTTAGCACTTCCCACCTCCATGTACACTCATTTCTTCTTGAACTTTGGCCATGCTACTTTAGCATTATTGCAAAGGAAGTTGTAAACATATAAACCAAACTGAAATGTTCTCTATAGATTTAAACAGTTAAAATTTTTAAATGATGCAAAATGATTTGGCATACCTAAACATTTATACTACTATTCTAAAATCAGGATCCTTTACTTAAAAACAGTATTTCAGTTCCATCTGCGATTGATAATATGTGAAATCAAAGAGACTGGATGCAAAACTTTTGGTCCTTATCAATACTATAAATCTGCAGTAGATCACAAACCAAAAAGGCCTCTTATTTTCTGGAGCTGGTTCTGATATAGCCCATGGTGGAGAAAAACTCAGAAGAACAGCTGATCTCATGAGATTTTTGACATTTGGAGCCAACATTTTCAGAAAACAGTTGGCAAGATTTCAATGCCTTGGAACCCGGGTTTTGGTTTAGCCCTAAATTCAACACAAGCCCAGCATAGCTCTAACACTTCTAAAAGTGGGGATATGCATCTAAGTTTTTCACACATGCACATCTATCTTGTGTATATGTGTGTGTGTATGTGTATATATATGTACCTTGAGAGTGATAGATGAGGATTTTTTTTCTTTGAAGGAATAACTGTTTATCCCCTCTCCTTTCATTCAGGAGAATGGGCTCTTTAGAATGCATCAACACCCACATCTCACCATGTTTATTATTACAGGTTCCAGAGGTACCAAAGGGAGCACAAGACTTGCCTTGAATCTTGAAATGCAGAGCATATAGCTGTGCCACTTTCTCAGCTCTCCGTCTGCCTTTTATTATCATTAATATTCAGAAAAGAATAGGATTTTGAGAGGGAAGTTAAAAATTTTTGATGGGTCAAGGCTGTTCTCCTAGAGTGGTCCTGACATCTCTCTTCCCCTTTTCACCCTGCCCAGCAGAATCTTCTCCAAGACTCCTTGTTGGCCTTCAATAAGGACAGTATGTGTTGTGTAGCAGCTGCAAAAGGCCTCACAAATGCTGGCTGACAAGAAGTGACAGCTCTGTATATCTCTCACTGGCACTGACAGCTGACAGATGGATACCACTCACACACAGAAAAAAAGCCCCCAGGATGATTCGCCAACATTACTCTCTGTTCATAGGGGCCACATTTGATTGAGTGCTGCTCAGAATAATAAACCCTTGTCGATCCATTGCAAAGCCAGTTTGCTCACAATGTCCTGATATTTTTTTCCCCTGAAACATGTAACAACGTACAGAAGTCTTGCTTTGTTTTTCTCCCCTTAGCTTTGTTAGAGAAGAAAAGCTACCTAACTTTATGCAGCTGCTTGCTAGAGCAAGGGAGCAATGAGTACATAACTTAGCAATACTGTGTTAGGACTTTGATCCCTAATAATCTTTCATCTCTCTAGTCCGTTTATTATTGTCCTTCAGTCTGTTTTTCTTCCTTTTCACTAATTAGCCCATTGTTGAAAATACTGCTGGTTGGGTTAATCAGAAGACAGGAACATGCAACTGTTCATGGGGGGGACAATGACGTATGTTGATGCAGGGGGGAAAAATGAAGAAAGAGAGACAGTGATAAACAAAAAGAGACATCCATCCATATGGACAAATATATCTAAATGGAGAAAAATGGGAAAGAGAAACAGAGAGTTTCTGCATCTGTGGTAGCTGATGAATTCAGTAATTTTCCTGGCTTTTTGTTCCATTACCTTGTTCAAACTGCTTAATTACTAGACCCTGTATGTGGACAGTTTTTGCCAAAGTTGATCTGCTGTAGAGCTGTATTATTGTACCCCTTAAAAAGCCTTGAAATAAGTAACATGAAGGAATCCACCTTATTGCAATCTAAGAGTCACCAGTATAAAATCTGAAGGCTGGAAGGGGCTCAAGAAGTTAACCATGACTGAGATAATTGAGAAGAGAAATCTCAATTCTCATTAATAGTGATTGTTAAGTCACGTTAAGCATTGACTCTAATGCAATTCCTGGTATTTTTTGCAAGGATCTTTATGTGTGTTTTCGGATTAGGTAAAACATTGCCACATTTCTGATAAAGAAACAGACGCAAAGAGGTGTGGAGGTCTATATATGTAAAATTTTCATCCCTTCCAGAAGTCCAAATGAAAGTGCATAAAGTTAGAATCACAATGTGTGCTTAAACAGAGTGAAAAACTGATTATGCATTTAAAAATCTCTACAGGTCTGGCTTGGTCTATCTGAGGTGAGGTGTGGTCTGGGACATGGAGTACCAGGGCTGGAAAGAGGGAGACACTGGACCTGTGGCAGAAATGTTTGGGCCCCAAATAAATTCTCGTCAGCCATTACCTCTGTGATTTTGGACCTTTTTTGTGTTAGACACCATATTGCCTGTACAAATCCTGAAAAAGAGCCCCAGCCTGCGCCTCAGAGAACATGAGGAATAGGCATTGTCTGTAAGGTCCAGGCATATCCCAGGATGAAGTGGTGTGTGCTGCGCCAGGCTGCCATCTGCCAGCAGAGGAACCATGCTCAGCCCAGCTATACATATAGGTACACATATATGTATGTATGTATACATGCACTTTCATAGAGGTATCTGTGCTTTAGGCACCCCAGAGACCCTCCTTCCCTTTGTGGGTTCAAGGGACCAAAGACTGATAGGTGGGGAATGACTCCTTGGGGATGGGACCGCAAGTCATCCTTATTTTCCTTTATAAGGTTGGGCAGTGAAGATTTTGTGGAGCAGGCTGAGTGTCCCCAGCACTCATGGAAGCCCAAGGGAAGAGTGAGTCTGCCTGGGTTAAAATCCCAGTATTACTGGTTTCATGCTGTGACCTCTCATGTCCCTTGGTCCCCAGGACTGACCTCAACTGTGAAGCGTGGTCTTACTGATATTAGATGGACACAACACATGCTGGATGCAGCCAATATCCAATCAAAGTGAACTCATGCAACAGAGATAATACTGCCTTCTGAATGTTTGGGTGGGTGTTTTTGTTTGTTTTGGTTTGGTTTGGTTTGTTTGTTTTCATTGTTTTGCTCTTTAAAACACACCAAAACTTTGTTTTGGCTGGTGACATAGAAGAGTGCAGAAAAGAGGGCTTGGTTCAACTTTCCTTGTTATAGTAGCCCTCTGCCATATCTTTCTTAAACATGCAACTGAAGCAACATTATATGCTAATACTTTAGCTAACAATGGCTATTCTACACAGATATGTCTGATACCTACATAACTTCCTAAAGTGGGAGTGGGAAACTGTATCTAGCTTCAGCAGATTTTGAAGATTTGCATGATACAATAGGTGCATGTAGCAGGAAAAAACAGAGGTGAAGTGTACTAGGAATTAAAAATAAAAAAGAAAAACAACTTTTCTGTCAGTATCCTATAGGGCAAAGGATTGCTTGTAGATAATCATGGATTAATTGTGAATATAAAGAAAGAGACACTTTTTTTATCAAAGCTGTTGCCTCAGGGCAAACTCTAGTGCCATGAAAGCCGAAACGTTTTCTTTTATCACAGTTCCTTTTCTGGCACCTGAAATTATTTCTTTCATGTCTGATAGCGAGAAACGAGGCAGCATAGCTCCCCAGAGATGAGCGATTGTTACCATGGTCTCATAGCATATTGGCAGCCAATGTGGCATCCATGTACACCTGTCACTCAAACAGGGCAAAATGCAGATGTGGCACAAAAGTCTGAGCTCAACCATGAGCCTCTCCTGCTCCATGTGCACCCACAGCCCAAAATGCACACATGTCTTCCTCAGCCCCCTCCTCCCCTGGACGTGGCTGTTTTTCAGCCTACACATATGTGAGTGCACTCAGACGTTATCAGGCCTGTTTAATGCAATGAACCTGCATTAGCATTTCTGCAGGGCAAACACAAATAAACAGAAATGCACTGAAAAAAAACATTTCAAACAAATTCCTTTGCAAGTCAGGCAGAGAAAGAGAGGGAGAGAGTATAACACACAAATGAGCCAATTTCCTTCATATGGAAGTGAACTAAGACCTTTTTAATGAAGACTCCAAAGCTGGGGAGGGGATGCTTATTTACTTTTTGATTTTCTTCAGGCTTGGGGCAACTCACATCACTGCTGTCAGACAAGGCAAGGTGTTGAAAGTGTCGAAAGGCAAGCAGATAAAATTTTATTTTAATCTTAGGACTTCAGGGTGATTTGAATCCAAATTAAAGGCCCAGAACTGAAGCAAATGAAGGAGACAGGCAAAACAATTTTTTTCAGGGGATTTTATATCTTGTATGGATGTGGGAGGAGTCTTTTGGTAGAGGTGGAACAAAACTGCACATAATGTATGGCTTTAAGTTTAACAAACATGCTGAGGTAGACTGGGTTTGTCCATGTGAATGATCTGACATTTTTGGTCAGTGAGACAGAAAGTACAGTGCAAAATGTAATGTGAAACCTCTCTTCTCTCTCCTTCTGTCTTTTTTTTTCAAAAACAAATTGCCAATTTAGCTCCTGGGCTAAAGTAAATAGTGCATTGCCTTTTTTTTGAAAGGGAAATATGACAAGGAGCCCGAAAGCGTTCGTCTTAGATTTGTAAATCCATTGCTTTATTGAACCATTTGTCCATTCTTATAAGCTGATTTATAATAACTGTAATGTGATTCATCATGTCATCTTGTAAATAAATGTGACACTTCATTAAACACAGTAATCAAATCTAAGCAGTCCCACTTTCATGCTGACAACTGAGACCTTTACAATTCTACTGCTCCAAAGATACTCCTACTCTAATGAAAGTAGCATCAAGCAAAGAATAAAATGTAGCAGAGGTTGATTTCTAGGAGGAGTGATCAAGAAATAAATATACTTTTAGTAAGTAGCCAGTAATTAAATTAGTAATGGTTCAAAATTTACTGTAACAGTGGTTTTACAAGATACTCCTGTTGGGATGTTTTATGTGAGCAAGGAATGGACAATTTAAACATCTTAGAAAATCTGTTGTAGGATTAACAAAATCCTTTTAGAGCCTGAATTTCAGAAAGAAGTTTTTGTGCTATTTTTGTGTTTGCCATCTGGAATGACACTGCAAGCTGGCAAACATAAGAATAATGTGAGATATTTCTATCACATACAGTTAGCTACAGATTCATCAGGGAATGTAAGCATCTGAACATCAGTCAGATACCCATAATTATTCCAACTTTGACCTGCTTTGAGGGATCAAGCAGACCCTCTATTAAAATTAACTTTTGCTTTCTTTCAGAAAATGGTTGCCTCTGTCTCTGGAGGGATAGGCATTTAAATCAAGGAAAACTCAGAGAAGCATAAATGGGGAAGTAAGCACAGAATACAGGTTTTCTGTCTTGATTGGGAGTGATTTAGCATGTTAACAACAGTGGTTCTGTGTTGTGAGTTAGATTTGAAGGTTTAGTAGATCACTGTGAATTACCTTGGTTGAAGATTTAGCCTACAGTCCTTAATTATGTCCTCTATTGATCAGCTGTAAGGAAAAAGCTTATTTCCATGGCTCTCCTCTCATACTGGTACTATCCTAGAAAAGAGAATGGAATTCAAGATCAGAGCATTTGAGCTTTCAAGCAAGGAATTTGAGATGAAAAAACAAGAAATGCAGCTGCATTATTTTGATCAACATTATTAGAACTTTGGTGCATTATAAGGCACAATGTCTGCTTCCTATTCATGCAACTCTGTTTTAACCCTTCTTAGGTGGAAGCAATCATGACACTCAGAAACTGAGACCCATTTGAGTTGCAGCCTGGAATATCAAATGCATGAATATATGCTCTTGTATAGCTTTTCCACTAAAGTCTGGCTTAGTTTTCCAAACAAAATCGGAGTCTTCTAAAATAGAAGACAGCTAAAGATAGCAAATTAAGCAGACTGAAAGAGAGCAATGGGAACTGCATGAAAGACAGGCCTCAGAAACAAGAGAAGTGATGAAAGGTAGTGAAGGCTGAGCTCCAAAATGGAAAAGCCCTAAGTATACAGGCATGGTAGTAGAAGGTGCCAAGGAAATTCAACTCCAGTAGAAACTAGGGAAGATCTATCACTGTCTGTTAGAGGGTGCCCAGCATTTTCAAAGATCCGTATGTTAAATATCTAGCTTCAGATTTCTAGTGAGAGAATGGAGGAGGGCTGTGCATTGAAAGTGAGTCTGACAAGCAGATACGGCCAGAAAAGATGAGACTGTCTGCAACAGGAAAAACAAAATATGGGCAAAAGATGAAATAGCAAAGTAAGAGAAAGGAAAAGAAAAAAGCTTGTTGCAAGTCTGTTCCATAAAGAAAATTTTGCTAGAACAGAAAAACTAAGAGAATATGCTAGAAAAATTTAGATGAAAATAAATGAAATTTCCTTCTTTTGAGACCGAAAACTGTCTCTGAATTCTACCAGAGTCTATAGTTCAGGATTAAACAATGGATAGAGTGGATCATGGAGCTCATCTGTAGTAACACATGCACCTCAAAAGAAAACAAAGAGGTTTTTGTCATATAGCCCTTAGCTAGGAAACACTCTTAGGAGAATGCGTGAAGAGTTTCAGTGAAGAGATAGGGGATGACTAAAATTTATTTAAGTCATTAATAGAGTAAAATTTTCCGAAAGGCTCTGGCAATATTCAGATTGCATTTGAAAATTGTTCTCAGTAGCATTGCACCACTTTAATGCACAGCATTGAGAAGAACAGACATATGTTCCTAAACAATTTTCGTTGTAGAGTTTCTAGGTATTATTTGGAGCAATGATCTTAAAATTGTAATCTTTATTGAAAAATTGATTTTGAGATTACTTCATTCATCAGATCAATCAAGTCCAAATATTTGAAGCTTAATCCATAATCTTGGCTAGCTCAGGTGTGCCTGCCACTGGTGTGGCACTTCATGTGAAGTATTCCTGTCACATTGGTCAGTTCTGGCTGCTAAGAACATGCAAATGCCGATGAGAAAATATAAAGTATCTGGTGTGAAAGACTTAGCTTACCTTCATGCTGTCTTGGAGCAGTAGCTGAATTCTGCATTATTAGGATTTACTGTTATGTTCATATGTTTTGAAGCAGCAAAATTAATAGATGCATATGGCCATTTTGTAGCAACAAAAACAATATCCAGAATTAAATCCCATAATTCAAAGGTCCAGCTACCTAGAGGATCCATAGCATTGAGACGGACATGTAGATTTTTTCTACAGGTTGAAAGGACTAGACCTCAGAACAGGATCCACAATAGTAGCCATGCTGTACAAGAAAGTTAAGCAATGTAGGAAGGAAATTAGGAAATACAAAGAACCAAATAGATTTATAATTTGAGACATGGACTGCTGGGAAGTGTTTCCTCGTAGATAGATAGATAGATAGTTAGATAGAGGTATTTTAGTAGCACAGCATTTTACTTACTGTACTGGGCCTAGTAGCCGGCACAGTCAGACCACACAACTTTACATTAATTTCTTTTTCATCCTGAGAGATTTCATAGAATCACAGAATTGTTTAGGTGAGAAGGGACCTCTTGAGAACAGCTCATCTAACCCCTCTGTTCAACCATGGACCCCAAGGACAAGCTTCCCAGGACCATGCCTGGTAGGGTTTAGAATATCTTCAAGAACAGATGATCCACAACCTCTCTAGGCAAACTCTTCCAAAATTTTATCCTCTTTGCAGTACAAAGGTGTTAGCTTTTATTCACATTGAATTTACAATATTTTAATTTGTGCCCCTTGTCTTTTTTCCTGTCATTAGGCACCACTGAGAACAGTCTGGTTTCCCCTTCTCCATTCCTTTCTATTAGGCATCCATGTCTCATTTGTGCTAGAAGTCCCAGAACTAGACACTGCATTCCAGGTAGGTCTCTCCGGTAGTGAGTAGAGGAGAAGGTTCACCACTCTTGACCTGCTGGCAACACTCCTCCAACCACATCCCAGGATTCTATTGGCCTCCTTTGGGGCAAGGGTGCATCACTGGCTCATGGTCAGTTCATTGTCTACTGGGATCTTCAGTCATCTCATCATGGTGGATTTCAGATTACATGGTCTCCTCATGACAACAGTAAGAGGTGCTATCAGTGTGGGGTGACAGGCTTGGAGTAGCAGTTTTTATGCTGTGTGGCCATTCACCCATTGTAGGATGAAGTAGGATACACCATTTTTTCCCCAGGATGGTAACATAGCTGAAGATAATCTTAACTGAACCCATAAGATATGACGTTTTTACTATGATCATGTCCAAGAATATACATACTCACCATTCCTGCTAAAAAAGGCAGAATGGCTTCAAAGACTTTAGGGTATGCAGATAATATTGTCAAATGGAGTTTTGCTGTGTCCGGCAAAGTGTTGCAGGTAGCCTGTGTGCAGAACAGTTGAAGTGTATTTTTGCTTTTGCATAAAATGTTACTGGATTTGCAGTAGAAGCTCCCCAGCTACTCAAATTCTTGGAAATGTTAATTCTCAAGTGACCAAAACCCCTCTCAATACTTGCTACACTTGTGAAGTTCAGGGCAATCCTTGTGGGGTTAATTCTTATGGATGACCTGATCTGTAACAGGGGAGGACTCCCAGTACTTCAAGCAACAAGGGATGAAAGGACAAAGGTCATTCATATAGGACACAGGGGAAAAAAAAATGTGGAAAAAGAACATCCCATGGTTTTGCTCTTATTTCTGGAGTAAATAAACAAATCAAGGTGGCTTAAAAAGAGACAATGTACTTCAGAATCACATGACAAATGTTAATGAGTGCATAGTCCTCCTCAATGTGCCATCCTAGTCATGGTACAAAGATGATGTTGTCCTTTCTTCAACAAATAATTTTCATTTTCATTTTAGAATAGATTTCTAGTCTTCTAAGATCAAGAAACAAGGAAAATGAAACACTTCATATTGATCTCTAAGTATAAAGGTATCTTTATATACCCTCTCTACTTGAAAAAGTAAAGCAAATATAGCACTTAATGCAAAGCTTCTAAAAGGTTCCCATTGGTTTGCAAATCATTTGTTTTGCTTCAGTCTGCAACTGGCCTCTCCAATAATGGCAGCCAAATCTGGCAGACAGCAAATCTATGCAGAGTGTAGAACTCCCATTAGAAAAACAAAAACCTCAACCTGAACCTCTGCAAAGGAAATTCAGAAAAAAAAAATCAGAAATTAAAATAACCAAAGTCAGGGGACCATCTGCTTACCTTGTAATGCTTTATTATTGGTCTTTGAATTATTCTGATAGAATTTAGAGGTCAAATCTATCACTCCAGCTCTCATAGTACATCAACTAGGTCCAAGAGTTTGGATGTCTGTCCTGGGTTACACAGAGACTCTGGCATCCAATTTTTCTCTTCTCTTTTCCCCAAATGTGCCTACTAATTTAGACTGTGAGGAGGAACTTAAGATAAGGGTGATAATCTATTATCCTAGAACAAGAATGTATCCGCAAGTGTGAAAAGACTGGAACGGTGATGACTCAGACAATCCAGGTGTTGAAAGTCTGCACACCTGCCACCTCAGGCTATGAGCCGGGTGTTGTTTCTTTGTGCTTAGACACATGACTCATCTGTGATAACTCCCATGGGGATGTGACAGGACAATTCACACACATGGCCTGAAGATATTCATCTCTGCTGATGGCCATAATGGATCCACCTGTGCTGACCTAACAGGCAGCCATAACATCTTAGAAGGTGTCAAAGACTCCTGAAATGTCCTGTGATCCAGTATTAATCATCCTACGAAGAACATCCCCCCCACAGGGGAGGTACCAGAGGTGTTCCCACCTACCCTGAGCCTAATAAAAGACCACACTCAGACTTCACTTGGCATATTGAGGGTCTCCCCTCTCTCTATTGGGCTTCTATCACCTGGGGCTTTCACCACCACCACCTTGGTAGATCAGAACTATAACTATCAGAGTTGCAGTGGCCAAGTCTCGTTGCTGCATCTGGTGGGTGTCTTCTTGGTCCTTCCAGTCGCCTGGGGGTTTGCATCCCTGCTGCAACTGCCTATGCTAGCACTGCAGCCTCACTCTAGCAATGACTCGCCAAACCATTCCTGTCAGGTTTTAATGGGTGGTGGAGAGGCTGGTCATCATCTTGTTTTTGTCCAGTGGGCAGGAGATTTTTCTGGTTAGCTTAACTCAGTATTTTTCAGTGTTTGTGGTAAAGAGTTATTTTTTTTTCCCCACATTTGGTCTCTCTCTCTCAGTATTGGAGAGAATCAAAAGTATTGAATCAGAGGAATGAGACTTCAATCTGAGATCTCCACCTCTCCAAATTTTCTCAGGCTGAGACAGTATCGCAACAGGGAAGTTTGGTCTCCTTGTTTTTCCAGAAAAGAGGATGGGCACATAATAACGGATGGTAAAAGGATCCAAAAAGTCCACATCGTAATTCTGAAAGAGCTAGAATACACTTATTCCTTTAGCTTTACATTTTATTTTTTAACCAACTTCTGTCTAACTTTTCAACTTCTTCACTTGTTTTGATATTCATTAAACCAGTGACTGGCACCATTCTATGTCTTACCATGGAAGTGCAGAGAAATATAGTCACAGGCTGACCAAATATACATGATGTTATCAAATATTGCTACTTCGCGGCATTAATATTGCTATTATTTATTGTTTACATATTTAGTGACCCTACTGATACTATGTACTGTTAGTCCTATTAATTATAATACAATAAACATAATTTATGAACAGTTTATAAAGAAATATGTCTCAAGTGATTAGTGACAATACCTGTGACAGTTGCAGATTTTGTCTGTGCTTGCCATGGATGACTTTAAATTGATAAGATCATGATATAAGTCTGTTTTTGATAAACTTCGACATCAGCAAGTGACCTACTTAGAATCACTTTTTTCTTCAGCAGAGAACTGATCAAAGCTATAATTACAGCATGATTATCTTGTTTTTAACTCTAGTTAGCAAAAAAAAGAGAGAAAATCAAAAAGAAAATGAAAAATCTCTCATAACTCAGATTTTTCAGCTTCTTACAGTTCTATTCTTTTTGTCTGGCTTCACATTATTTCTTCAGCTAGCACTTGAGGAATTATAAGCCATTTCCTAAGAGCTGCTGACCACCTTCTGACTATGCTTGGCTTTCAGGACATTACCTATTTTCCCAAAAGGAAATCTTTGTCCAAAGTGTTAATTTTGTAGCCTTTGAACACCGAAACTCACTTTGAAAACAACTCCGTGTTGCAGCTTCAGGAAATGCTGCAGATTTTATGTTATTCAACTGAAATCTGACTTAGGAGTAATGGCAGTGACCCTGGCTCCTGGGTCAGGTCATGTTTTTCTCAGTGGGAATCAGGACAAATTGCAAGAACTGCATTTGGAAGTATGACGTAGTTAATCTGTCTCTCCTTGTCATCTCTTCTTGTACTCTCCAGGATCAGAACATCCTCTCTCTGTGCCCCATGGGCCCCACCGGAGGTACATAGCAGGTGCCATCTCACTTCAGCCTGTATTGTCCTGTGGCCTGCTAGTGCTGCCACTCACAGCACCAAATCCTGTGTGGGCTGCAAAAGTCATGGGAGAAGGTGAGAAGCCTTTGTACTGCTGGCAGAACCAAGGTAGCTGGTTTAAAATTGGCTCAGAAATGCCAATAATAGCAACAGATTTGACTTCTTCATAAGCATATCCTAAGAAGCGTCTCTATCAATGTTCTCCACTTTAATTTTCTCAGCTGCAGGTATTGAAGGCTAGGAAAAAATTATGTATTTCTGTGTAAAATTTACAATTAAACAGTGTTCTTTTGATGGAAACTGTAGAAATTTGGAGCTTTCACCATAAACAATGCACTTTTTGAGAAAGATACTTATTGTAGAAAGAGGAGAAACTCTTACAAAGAGCCTGCACATGTAAATCATAAAGGAAAAAGGACTGATTCTGTCAGTCCTTCTAGAATGCCTTTCATTTCCTACCTGTTGCTGCTTGCACAGATCTTGCACATTGGTTTTTAAAGTACTTAAATGTCAGTGGTTACCTGTGGGAAACATGCCCAGATACCCACATACTAGGATTTTTTTTCAGGGTCTCTTTTTTTCCCCCTTTCTTAACAGCAGGGTGAGTAGGATTCAGGACTTCATTATGTAGGGAAAAGTCATGTAACTACTGAAATCTGGGTCTGTACTACAACCAAGGTATTACAGTATCTTTATATGGAGGGGAAAGAAGGAAGTAATAGAGCAGAAGTCTTTTTATACAAATACAAACACCTTTTCAGCACAAAATTCTATCTTCAAGATCAACACTAAGAATCAAAAGTAGAAGGAGAGAAACTTAAGGACAAATATGGAGTGACTAGAGGACCGGGAAATGAAAGAATAGAAGTAGAACAGAAAAGGAGCAGGGAGACGGTATTGAAACTGAATGGGGAAAGCACAAAATGAAAGATATAATAGGGGGTTATTTTTATACTGACATGAAAAATTCATCTTGGTGGATTTACAAGCAATTGTGAATTCAAGAGTGTCCACAGACTTTAAGTAACAAAATCAGCATATGATAAATTATGTTATGCTCATTCATATGCATATAATTGTAAGAAATTTTTTAGTGGAAAAATAAAGAGTTATATGTGTAGGATTAGCAAGTGTAGTTCTGAAAAAGGCTTCCTCAGAAGTTTCTTTTAAAATTTAAAAGAACAACAACATTAGAAGGTTAACTGAAAAGGAAAGCTCTTTCTGAACTAAATTTCTTGAAAAGCATGAATCTGACCTTGCTTCATCACTTTCAAGAATTACTGACTTACGATGATTTACTCCATTGACATAAGCTCTGAATGGAACTGAGTGTATTTGAATGTAATTGTAATTATATGTAAGTACTATAATTTTATTACCATGATGTTGCAGCTATTGATTACACGTAATTGTCTGAAGTCTACAGATATGGTTTTGTAAACCTGACAGTATCATCTGTTGGGTGTCATCTCCGTGTGCTATTAGAGGTAAATGAAATCAGACTTTAAGAACACCATGCTATTTCAATAGAAATCTGAAATAGAGGGTCAATATCTTACTGCATACTTGATGAAGTGTGAAAATTTCAACTTAATTCTGAAAAGTGCCTGTGGAAATATAAGTGTGGGAACTACTTTAGTTATTCCCTCTCAGTGTCTTACACCAAATTATGCAGTTCACAAATGTTATTCCTCTTGCCAAGAAAGTAAAGCCATTCCTTACTTGGGGTCATTATTTGTAAGAGTTTATACAGGGCAAATTCTGCTTCTCTTGCTTCTAAATTGTCTTCAAATCTGTCTCAGGACTCCAAAGTTATAATTTTCTTACATTTAATATAAAATGTTTATAAGAGAATTTGTTCTTGCAGGTAGAATTCAGCTAACCATTACCTCAAAAGATGAATCAAACATTTTGAAGTTCCAAATCATCGTTTATATTTGTGTTGCTGAAATTTGAAATGCAAAAAAAGAAATGTCAAGATCTTCACAAAAATATTATCCCACTTTCCAGGCAATTTTAAACTTCTATTCCCAAACTAGCCATATTGTCCAGCCTGTTGTGCTGATAGGATGAAAAATTTTAGAAATGTGCTTTTGCTTTCAAAATCAGCAGAAATTCCTTATTGTTTACTGCAACATGAAGAGAAAGCAGGACTGTTGATTTTAAAAGTATCTTTCTATATGATTTTTGCCGTTATGTTGTAATTGTATTCAACATTGGTGGAAACTCAGGAAATGGGGAAAAAAAAGTGAGGTTGAACTTTTCTTTCCACTCGTCATTTCTTTGAGCTGCCAAGGAGATTTGAAGACAAGAAATGAGGCGAGCCTCAGCAGAACTGAGCACAGCTCCTATTGAAATGAAAAGATGGTTAAATCCTCATCATATTATCCCATCAGATGGGAATCACTCACAAGATGTTTCTCTCACTAAAAATGAATTCATAGCCAGGCCCAACATGAGCCCACAAAGTTCTAACTTATGAAAGTATGGCAGGCAAAGAGCGTCTGGGCTTTATATAATGTTGATGTAATGGCAGTCGTTGGTGAAAACCTACGTACATGCATCATACACATTTGTTCCTGTAAGGATGTCTGCTATTTATTAATTAAAGGGTTTTTCACTCCATTTCAACCAACCTACCTGCCTTCTATTAATTTTTCTTAATAATCTCTTAAAAGATTAAAATAACCAGCACTAAAGTGTTAGTTGTATATCACTTTTGTCTCCAATAGAACCTCTTCAGGAGTGTTTCAGGAAGCAGAGCAGCCCCAGCACCAGGCATCACCTTCATAGAGTCAAAGAATCAGAATATTCTGAGTTGGAAAGGATCCATCTGGATCATTGAGTCCAGCTCCTGCCCCTGCACAGTACCATACATGACAAGAGTCATGTCACGTGCCTAAGAGTGTTGTCCAAATGCTTCTTGAACTCTGGCAGGCTTGATGCTGTGAACTGATGCTCGATGACCCTCTGGGCGAAAACTCTTTTCCTAATATTTGACTCAGTCTCCTCTGACTCATCTTCATGCTGTTTCCTTGAGTCCTGTCACTTGTCATGATAGTGAGGAGATCAGTACCTGCCCCTCTGCTTCCCCTTGAAAGAATGTTGAAGACTGCAGTAAGGTCTCCCCTCGTATTTTCTCCAGGATGAACAAACCAAGTGACCTCAGCCACTACTCATACGGCTTCCCCTCCAGACCCTTCACCATCCTCATGGCCCTCCTTTGAATGCTCTCTATTAGCTTAATGTCTTTTCTATATTGTCATGGCCAAAACTGCACATAGTAAGTACTCAAGGTGAGGCCACATCAGGGCAAAGTAGAGTGGGGCAATCACCTCCTTTGACTCACTGGCAGTGCTGTGCCTGGTGCACCCCAGGACAGAGTTGACCCCCTTAGATGTCAGGGCGTTGCTGACTTATATTCGTCTTGTTCCCCAGTCTATACACACAACCAGGGTTGCCTCTTCCCAGATGCAGAATCTGGCACTTTCCCTTGTTAAATTTCATATGGTTGGTGATTGCCTATCTCTCTAATTTGTCAAGTTCTCTCTACCCTTGAGTCCATCCCAATTTGGTATCATTGGCAAATTTTCTTAGCGTTCCTTCCAGTCCTGTGTCCAAATCATTACTGAATATGTTGGAGAGAACTGGGCCAAGGATGGAGCCCTGCAGAATCCCACTAGTGACAGGTCACTAGTCCATTGTTACCCCATTCACTATAACTGTGTTGACCTGTGAACCAGTTGCTCACCTATCATGTAACTTGGTTATTCATCTGTATGTCATACATTTTTTCCAGAAGAATACTGTGAAAGACAGTATCTAAAGCTATGCTGAAGTCCAAAAAGCTTCCATGGACACCTACCTCTCTGTGGAGGACATAGAGCCTGAGCTCATTGCTAGACCCCTCATCACTGGTTTTACCTCCCTGGTGCAGGAGGAGGGCTGAGCATGCAGTCTGGCCCTGACTGGGTATCTGCTGTTTTGGTGCTGTTCAGAGAGAAAGGTGCTGGACGTTTTTTTTAATCTTGATTTTTCAAATTAAGATAAACTACTTTTCCTCACTTAACAGAAAAAAACAAAAGTGTTGGTGTTGCTTACATGACTGAGTTGGTGTGATCTTCAAGCTGAGTACCACCTAAGGTCCCAAGGTGGCCATCACATCTTCCTCTATGGTGAAGGAGGATTCTAAGTTCGGGTCTGGTCTTGGTCTTTTGAGTGCTAGAGCAAGAAAGTAATAATAACAACACAATGATGTGCGTCTTTCAAAGCACAAAATGGCCACTGCAGGTGGTGACAGTCCTAAAAACTGGAATCTGCAGCATTTAAAAGCTCACCAACTTCTTAATGAGACTAGGAAATGGTAGAGCAGAAGTCCATTCCCTGGATGATGATAGCAACTCGAGTAGGAAATGTACTAACCTAACCCACTCGCTTTGCAGCCTGCAGCCTGGAGTCCTTCAGGATTCCCAGCTATGCAGGGAGGAAGCCAGGAACGCCTCCTTTGGGACTGTAGCTAATTAGAATATCCCGAAATTCAATGTCAAAACCTGGCCAGAAGCCTTAAAGAGAAATCTCATATTTAATAACTTGATTAGAGTAACAGTACAGCCACAGAGAATTTGTTTCACGCGGGTAGCTTTTACATTTCAGGTGGAAGGAGGTTCTGTGGCATTTTTATAATTTTTTTTTTTCAGAAAATCTTAATGAGACCACAAAGCTGTGGTTTTGTCTGGTTACGAAGCTTATCACAATGAAACAAGTAAAGGTTGGAGAAGCAACCTTCAAATATTTTAATTCTCTGTACTTTAAATTTCTATACCTCGAAATCTTTGAAATATGCTGATATAATAAAGCAAAAAACATAGTGTGTGTTTTTAATGCTGTTTTTGTCACTAATAGAGTGGCAGATTGTGGAGGGGGTTCATATTGTTGCCAAGTATGCCTATATTGTAAATAAGAAAATTCCAGCAAAAACAAGGGACTGGCCATGCAGACGAATCTAAAGGTTTCCTACCAATATGGTGAATCCCTTCTGCTAGGAAAAAATTGAGTCAATTTTAAATGTTGTTTTCTTCAACTACTAAATTTTTTTTTTGTTAATTGCAGTTATAAGCAACACCAATTAATATTGAATTTAACAATCTAGAATATCAGTTTCCAGTGGCATAATAGCCCACTTTTCTATGGTGGTTCTTTAAGTTTAAGCCCCTGAATCCCTTTGAAATTGATGGAATTGTGCATTTGTTTAAGATGAAGCATGTGCTTGACTGTGTGACTGGACACGGGCAAAGGTGTGCTAGCTTATTAGTCAGAGGTTAGTCACACACTTGGAAACAGTCGGAGAAGGCTTCATCACTTTTCAGAACATGAGAAGTGCAAAGGTTACAAGTAGGCAAATACCAGCTTAATATTTTACAATGGACATTTACATCAGTGCTGGTATTTCCCTTTAAAAATTCTTATTAGAATGCTTTATCTAGACCTCTTTTTATGAGATGTTAATAGTGTCTTTATAAAACCATGGGTTAGTTAAAAACTTCTGTTAGATGACGGTGTCATTACTGGTAGGCCTGTGCTGCTCTTTTGGCATTCGTCAGCTGGAGGCAAGTGGGCTGTCTCATGGGGAGTTGAGAACTTGCAGGTTATCACTTTGATTAGCTGCTGTAGGCAACTGGTGGCTACTGTAATTGCCTCTGCAAGTCTGAAATGAATATACATTTCCTCTGACAAGGAAATGGTAGGAATATATGCCTAGTGGAAGCTTTAGGTTTCTATAATGCCATGGAGATCAAATTAAAAAGGAGAGAGAGAACCTGTTGCTATCATACTTCATTAATTAAACATCCATTTAGAAACTACTGTGGCATTGACAAGTTTGGGACTGGCTGCTGATACTGTTTGGCAGGGATGGAGTTTCAAGTGGGTTAATGTGTAGCCTTATGGAAGATAACAACAATGCTGTAACTGTGAGGCAGCCTCTCTAAAATACTGGTTTAAATTACAACTTACAAAGTCAGTCTAATGATTTAAGTATTTTACATATATATTTTAGAGTAATTCACTCATTAGAAGCCATCTGTAGGCAACACTAGGAGCAGACAGAGAGGTGTGGGGAGAGGAGGAGAAGGGAGCACAAACTTTTGCACTACGTGAATAGTGCAGGTTTGGGCTGCAGAGGATCAGTTTGGAGATGAAAGGGTAAAAATGAGAAACCAGGAGCCATCACTGCAGCTGAGATCCAAACAGTGTTCATATTCATCTTCTCTCTCAGTTTTGATTTGCATCAGCATCCTGTCTTGTTCTCTTGTTTCTTTTCCTTCTTCTGCATGTTTCTTTGGGACATATGCCAACTGTTGGGCCTTGGCAGTGGAAAAAGTGCAGGAGCTCAGCTCCTGGCAATTCCAGCTCCTTGAAATGCTCTGGGTTTGTCAGCTGAATGGCAAATGCTGGGAAGAGGTGTTTCAAGACAGGGCTGGCTGGCCAGACCCACTGCTGCTGAGACAGACATCCTAGTGTGATGCCCAAGATGCACTGGGAGCAGGCACAGCAGAACGGACCTGCCCTACTCCCCCACAGTCACCAGCATTGCCTGTCAAAGAGCTGTCTGCCTCCAATCCACAAGGACAGAGGAGTCCCCGGACACCTGCCAGTGGGTCAAAACCTCTGCAGGTTTTGGTTCAGTCTGAGGTTATTTTCTGCCTTGTATGGATGCATATGCTGGTCTATTCATCATCAGTGTTTTCCCATACTGAGAATTATCTGACCATTCCCAGTCTTGCAGTAGACCAATAGTATAGAGGGATATAGAACAATGAGTCCAGTGGGCCATGTTGTTTACTCTTCCAATGAAGCTGCACCTGTATCACCAAGAGTGAAATTTGGCCAAATACATCAGGATTAGGAAAGAAAAACAATGGACTGAAGAGCATTGATATATGGCTGCCATAAATACTTTTGGGTAAGAAGAAGTGAGAAATAAAAAAATTCCTAAAATCATCTTTTATACCAGTTTTTAAGTCATTGCATTATCCTGGGGATTTATCATATCATAGCTCTGGAACTGAACTTGGGATATTTTATAAAGAGATTTTATTAAAAGCATTACGTTTTCATATAAAAAAAACTGAGTGGAGTCTATACTCTTTCGTTTTCCTCTTAGGAAAACAAGTTGAATCTTTAGCATTCTCATTCTTCAGTATAAAAGTGGTGTGTGTGCTTTTCACACATTTTCTGCATAAATATTTTGAGGTTCCTGTAAAACGGGACAACTGTTTTTTTTATTCTTCATGAATCAGCCCCTATGTTTGAAACAAATCGTTGCAGCAACAAGGAATGACAGCATGACAGCCTAGTAGGTTATTAATGGGAGTGACAGCCTGCAAATCAGAAATCATGGCAGTGCATCTGTATGAACAGCAATTTGTGCTCAGTTGAATAACTAGGAAATCCAGAAAATCAGAAAAATTGGGAGAGAAGATGAATCAAACAGAAACATTTTCAGGTAACCCAAACTTTCTAGAAGTAATTGAAATATCAAGGGAATGGCAACATTCAAAAGTTTACTAGTACAAATACTTAGGTTCACATATCTTTGTTTTGATGTCCACTAAAGGCCTAAAATTAGACAAAAGAAATGAGGGAAAATGTAAAAACATTGAGGGTTTTTTTTATCTGTTATAGTGATGTTATAGGAAAATGAAACTGCAGCCTACTTATCTGCTTTATCATACTTTGTGAACAAGTATTATTCACTGTATATTCCAGATTATCAGTAGTAGAGCTCTGTGAAATGAATTTTGGAAATGTTCCACAAAGAACAATCTCTGTATAATTTATAAATACAGGTGTCTTGTTTTTTCTACCCTGTGGTTCAGTTGTTTTTTGAAAGAAAACAGAAAAATTTCCCTTTTGGAATGAGTGGTGTGCTATGTAAACTACAGATTAGCATGTTTCCTGTCTTAGTTTACATACAAGTTTGTGGAGAAACTCTTTATGGACCTGTAGATGTATGGTTAGATTGTCCACACAAATACTTTTGGCCTTTCTAGATGCTTCTAAAATTCTCATGATAGGCATCTGAATCTTAATTTACCATCTCACTGTTAACGGTCACTGATATCAGTCACCAGTAATTTTATAGTTTACTTCCCAATAATGTCAGTCTTGACATTTTCATTAACTCAGTAAACTCAAAACCAGGTTTAAGTTGTAGTTACATAGAAATTGCTATAAATTACTACCAATGATCAAAATTAATAAATTTTCTGACTTCAGTCCCAATCCAGAAAGTGGAAAATTTGGCAGATCGTAGTCAGAGGTTTCCGCAACATAGTGACTTTAAACTTGTGCATCTCAATTCAAATTTTTCTCTTTCAGTTAGTGTAAGTTGTTTAACCTAAGGAATATCAATTCCCCAGTGGCACATTCCAACCATGCTATTACTTGGACAGTAAAACTTTCTTTTGATTTATGTGTTGACTGAAGATTGCAAACTCTAATAATATGAACCGATTTTTGCAGATACATGTTAAGCACAGTAATCTAGCTTTATTATTGTATAGTGCTTGCTAAAAGCAGGAAAACCTGAACAAGGCAAGTGCAAGGAAGATCCTACCTTCAATCAGAAGAACAATAACTACTCATCATAAAGAGCTTTTGCATGATCATCAGGTCATCCACACCTGAAGCATAAACTTTCAGTGCTCTAAAGGAAGAAAAAGAGACAAACCATATACAGTTATATGCAGTCAGAAATCCCATGCCCTAAACTATACCTTCATCCTCAAAGCAGTAAACTATTCCCTGGTTTGCCTGCCTGTTTGATTTTAGCATAAAAGTTGAAAAAAAAATGTATCTGATAAATATCTAAAATACGTTTTGGTTTATTTCCAATGGATTTTTTTCCTAATATGTATTTCTTTTTATCTGCTGTATTATCAAGAATGCAGCCTTTGAATCCCATGTTTATTTCCAATCTTAGAGTAGCAATTTTGCATCTCTTCTTCATCAGCCTTTGTATTTGATTTGCATTAAATGTTAGCTTACTGTTATGGGTAACCCCCAGGCAGTGCTATCATTCTGTTCTTGAAGTGTAAAAAAAAAAAAAGAGTGTGCCTTTTTGGATGTCTAAAAAATGAAATAAAATAAAAATAACTCAAAAGAAAACCCCCATTGGTTGAAAAGCTTTTTAATGTCAATGCAAAATATAAACAAAACATGGTTTCTGAATAAAGTATCAAGACAAATAATCCTCTTGCCCATCTGTTAGACTAAAATGGCCGCTATGGTATTATGTTGCAAGGATACATGTGCCAGTAATGGATGAGATAAAAGTAGACATATGCTAGCAAGAATGAATAAAAAATGCTCATAATAAGTTATGAGCTGAACTAGTATGGAGAAATATATTAAGACATGAGAGTACAGTTTCCACAACATCTAATTGTTCCAGTTACATAGTGCCTTCATTCCAAAGAATCTCAAGAATGTAACATATCACCAGTAGCAACCTGGGTAAGGTTAATCCTAAATAAAGACTTGTTCACTTTCCTTAGAAACTGCTCATGAATCTATCAAATGACCTTTATAATCACTTGGCATTCTTGGAACAATCTTAACTTACCTGTGAACATGTTCTAGGGTTTGACCAAACTGAAAAACAACTATTCTGCTTTTAAAAAATACAGAAACACAAAAACATATAGCCTTTTCAGGTTTATATCTGTGAATTTTGTGGAACTGTACATGAGATAAATTGAACTATACTAGAGAATGCCTGTTGCCTTTGTAAATCGAAAGATTGGTAATGACTGAAAGCCACAACATTTTGGAAGTCTGCAGTTTGTATGAAATAAATGGGTCTTCTTAGTTACAGTCCTGGAAAACTTCAATTTGTCTGAAGAATAACTAAAACAAAGATCGTGACACAGAGGCTCCTTCATGCTCTGCTGCCAATGAGCCTCATCTTACCCTCTGGTTGAAAAATGGTATTTCCTACAGGAAATTCCAAGAACTTAATATATGGATTCACTCCAAATTGTAACAAGTCCAAATCTCAGATTTTTTCACAAAATGAAGCTTCCCAAAGTATTTCATTTCGATTGCACTGAAACACTGAAATAATGTAAGATTCACATTAAAATCTCCAGAGACACTAGCACTGGGAACTGTAGGGGACCAAGGAGGGCCTATTTCTTGGGTGCCTCTGAAAACAGTACTCCATTTGATCCGTGGTCTCATTTGAAAGTAGACCTATTCTTCACAGTTGGCCGTGCAGAGAAGGCATAGAGAGAAACAATGTGTACAAAGAAATACACTCAATATCCACAGCAGTCAGTTTGCCCTCTTCCTACTGTTAACCTTTGAAATCAGTTTTGCACCCTCTGTACTGATCCTTCCACAGAGAGTGACTCTTGAGCAGTAGATAGTCTTACCAAATTTGCACCACAACAGCTTAACTTGAAGTAACCTCAGCAGGCTTTCACTACCTACCATGTAAGGTTTTCTATCAACCCCCTGTGCCTTCACTGTGTGTTGTGCACAACAGCACACCATGTCTTCACATCAGTTCTGCTGTGGAGCACTAAGTAGTGGCCAGAAAACCAGTGTGCTGATGGTGTTTTCTCTGCCAGTGCCTATTGTGCCACCGTTGTCTCATCATGTAGATTAATATTTTTCAACTTTTGCCCTTTGCAATATATTAAAATTACAAATTATGTAGAAGAAATAAAATTTTTCAGTACATGATAATATTTATTGTGTCTTAGCATTGAAAAGTATGGCCTTGTGTTCATAGTCATGTAGAAATGCAGGGATTGCTACTGACCTGAGAACGTGAAGTAGCTGGTGAGTAAAATTGTGTCCAAATTTTGCAGGAAAGGCTTAAATACATTTTATTTTTCAGGAATGTAGTGATTTATAACACTATGTATAAGACAAATGTGAAGTAATTGATTTAGTTCAATTTTTCTTTACAGTAAATATCCTTTATAATGTCCATAATATTATGTACTAGTCTTCAAAGACTGATGGGGGAATGAAGTTAAAAAAGGTATCTAGCTTGGTGTTCATATGTTGCATGGATGTATTTATACCAAGAGATAAAACACTGGAACCTGGCAACGTCAAAGTTCCTCTGGGGAAAATCAAGCTCAACAGATATTTGTGTTCCAGCAGTACAGGAAACTAAATCTGGCAACCCAAACAACACAGCTGACAAAACTTCAATTGGGAGGTTTAGGTTGGATATTAGAAAAAGTTTCTTCACCCAGAGGGTGGTTGAGCATTGGAACAGGCTCCCCAGGGAAGTGGTCACAGCACCAAGACTGACGGAGCTCAAGAAGCATTTGGACAATACTTTCAGGCACAGGGTGTGACTCCTGGGGATGGCCCTGTGCAGGGGCAGGAGGTGGACTTGCTGATCTGAGTAGGTCCCTTCTAAATTGGCATATTCTGTGATTCTGTAACTGGTGATTAAGTAGTGTTATGTCCTTCCTTATGAGGAATCCATGAACGCAAACTCAAAAAATTCCTCCTCTGTAGTTCTACCAAATAATCCATACCAAGGATTTAATATTACCTTTGAAAATATTAGGCAAATTTTTGGTAGAATTAGCTGCTACATTCATCCTAATGAGATTAATTCTCAGAAGAAGTGTTGAACCTGAATTAAAACCACAGAGCAGAGCAACACAGATTGCTTTGAGCTATTTAGATCCATATCTGCGGTTGAACTTTGGATTGTTTCTGTTATTGTAAGTAGAAGATCAGATCCGGTATAAACACCATGGTTCATTCTGTTTTTCTCTAGCATTTTTTTTTATTTCCTCTCTAGATTACTCTTGTCATTTCTCCCACTACTATGATAGAGATATTGAGATAGGCAAGTTATTCAGATTAGCTGTGAGCAATGGAATTCTTATAAATTGGCATCCAAAATCAATTAAGTAGCTTAGGATAAGTGTAAGATTAATCATGGGAGGGGAGATGAGCTGGAGATGAGTCTACTGACTTAAATTACTCCAGACTTTTGGCAATGACTATTCTTGAATGTTAGAAAATACCAGATTCTCAAATCTTATTTGGAAGAGCTATTTGGAAATGGCAGTGCATGTGCTGCAGAAGTAGTGAGATCCTCTATTCATACCTGTGTTTCTTCAGCATGCAGCAGGGGAACATCTCAAGGGCATGACTGGATTTTATGTTTTTATAGTGCTCAGAAACTTTCTGATAAGTGTTTACAAGTTGTTGGCAGAAGACATGAATTGAAAAAACCTTCAGCCTTTTGAACCTGCTTGAGCATGAAAAAAGACAGGGTACTTTGAAATCCCAACTACTCCTCTGATTAGTCAATATGCTTTTTTTTGACTAATATATACATTTGCAGTTGAGAATCTGCTTCACTGTATTCATGTCTTCCAGTGCTGCATGGGTGCTTTGATGACTGCAAAGGACCCCTGAGCCACCTAAAAATGCATCTCCTTGTTGCATGGAGGAAAAAAAAGTCCACTTGCAAGTGCTCTAATTAATTACATGGCCCTACCTCATACTCCAACAAGGACTTTCTCTGATGTGTTGTTCATGTCATTTAGAACCTGTTCATAGAAAGTTTTTACTGACTACAGTGGTGCTCTTGGGTGGAATTTGATTCTTGAGTCAAAACATGTTTGGAAATCTGTGGATGTCAACATCTTCATTTGTAGAATTCCCCTGATTCCTAGAGTTCTGTTTCAGTGCATAAATATAAATACTGTCATTTTAGCAGAAAAATTAAGTGGGTTTGTATTTCTTTAGTATCTGAGTCTAGCTGGAATCCATATACTATGCCAAAATGTCCAGTGGATGCAGTATAGTAGATTTGAGCTTGTCTTGGCAACAGTCTTGCTCAGCTTGATAAAAAAAGGAAAAGAGCATTATTGAAAGACCGTTCACACTCTCCATACCTGTGATGTAATTAAAATTAGGGTACTCACTGAAGATGTAGAAGGCCTACTTTAAACTGCCTCCCCAGTTTAAGGGAGTATTTACCCATATTTTTCACCTTTTATCAGACTATACTCTGCTGTGATTCATCATCTTTCCTCCTGAAACTCGGCCACTACGCAGAAAGACACACAAGAGTAGTTTTCACAGCGACAAAATTCCAACAAAACTGCAATACCAGACTTGTATGGATTAGATACTGAATGTACAGACTGTAATTATAGGGTGTTCAGCTTTACTTTAGACTGAACTCAGGGCAGGGTGAATTTACAGCTGAAGGAGATTGCCAGAACACATGGAAAGTGAATCAAGGGCAGAGTACTGAGGCTTCATATCCTTCACCTTCTATTCTCAGGCAGGGTCACTATGTTATATAGCTATTTTCATTTTGGTAATTATAGGTCTTGTTCAGGTATCTTTTCAATATTTTTGCAGGTTATTTTTTAAAATCTGTTTTTATTTTGACAGCAAAGATTGTTTATTCCAAATAGTTGTGCCACACTAGATGTGCTGATCTCCACAGACTACACAACTCACTAGCACAGGTCCTCCAGCAGTGCCCCATGAATGAGGCCACAGAAATGGGTCTTCTGGGCAGTATTCATTTCTAGGCTTAGAGGCCAAATACTTTCATCCAAGCTGACTGAATATCTTTGGGCACAAAAATGGAGTATGGTTTAGTCCTGTGCCTCAGCAGTTACACTGAGATATCTTTACTGCTCAAGCAGTGCATTTTGGCAGTGTGTGTATGCAGAAAGTAAAGATCTGCCAGATTTTCACACTGAATCTAGAATTATTCCTTGTTTCTATCTTGTCTTTCTATTTTGAATCATGGTTTCAAAGCTTTTCATCCAGGTTATCTAAGGACAAAATGGCTTTTAAGTGTTTAGACCAGCTTGCTCTGTGACTAAGACAGCTAAGGATTGGGAATTCCCAAAACGGGTTTGCAATGAAGAGAAAGCATGGCTTTCTCATGGCTATGAGAAAGTGATACATCTGTGGAGGGAGAGAAGCCTCGTTTCCAGGTATTCACTAAAAAAATCTGAACTCCTAAATTTCTAAAATTTATTTCATATGAAGAAATTGCCTTGTTGCTCATCCTTAGTTTTCATGCTCAGTACTTAAATACTGAGTCATGCTGCTACATACTTGCAGAGCTTTTCAGCTTGACTGTTTAATACTTTCTTTGCCTCTGTCTTCAACTCAGATGATGGACAAAGTGGGTTTCGGTGCCCTGAGCTGGAGAACCATCACTGCTAGAATGATCAGCTCCCAGGTGACCCTGGGATCTTCTGTGCAGGATCTTCTGCTCCAGTTGGATCCCTACAAATCTATGGCGCCTGATGGAATTCTTTCCAGAATATGCGAAGAGTTGGCTGATATAATCGCAAGACCTTTTGATGATTTTTGAGAGGTCTTGGGAATCTGGGAAGGTCCCAGCAGGCTGGAAACTGGAGAATGTTGTCCCAGTTTTCAAGAAGGGCAAGAAGGAGGATTCTGGAAACTGCAGGCCTGTCAGTCTCACTTCAGTGTCTGGTAAAGTTATGAAGAAGGTTATTATGGGAGGTATTGAAAACACCTGAAAGACAACACTGTCATCGGCCACAGCCAGCTTTGCTTCATGAGAGGAAAGTCCTGCTTATCAAACCTGATTTCCATTTATGACAAGGTAACCCAACTAGCTGATCAAAGGAAAACAATTGATGTCATCTTTTTGGATTTCAATAAAGGTTTCAATTCTGTCTCTCAAAGTATCTTCCCGGACAAAACGTCCAGCACAGCTGGACGAACACATCATGTGGTGGATGAGCAATTGGCTCAGGGGTCAAACACAGAGGGTAGTACTGAATCGGATAACATCAGACTGGTGACCTGCCACTAGTGGGGTTCCACATGGCTCCATCGTGGGCCCTGTGCTCTTCAACATCTTGATAAATGACTTGGATGAAGGACTGGAGGCGATATTAAGCAAGTTTCTAGATGACATAAAACTGGGAGGAGCTGTTGACTCCCTCAAAGGCAGAGAGGCCCTGCTGAGAGACCACAACAAATTAGAGGACTGGGTAATCAGCAGCCATAAAAAGTTCAGCAAAAGGAAGTGTTGGATTCTGTACCTGGGATGGGGCGACCCTGGTTGTACAGACAGACTGGGGAATGAGATGATGGAAAGCAGTGCCACAGAAACAGACCTGGGGGTCCTCATTGACAGCAACTTAAATGTGAGTCAGCAGTGCCCTGGCAGCCAGGAGGGACCACTGTATCCTGGGGGGGCATCAGGCACAGCATTGCCAGCTTGTTGAGGGAGGGGGTTGTCCTGCTCTGCTCTGCACTGGAGCGGCCTCACCTGGAATGTTGTGTGCAGTTTTGAACATCATGATATAAGAAAGATATTAAGCTCTTAGAGTGTGTCCAAAGGAGGTCAGTGAAGATGGTGAAGGGCCTCGAGGGGAAGCCACTGGAGGATTAGCTGAGGGCACTTGGTCTGTTCAGCTTGGAGGAGACTGAGAGCAGACTTCGTTGCAGTTACAACTTCCTCATGAGGGGAGGAGGACAGGCAGACACTGTNCCTGGGGGGGCATCAGGCACAGCATTGCCAGCTTGTTGAGGGAGGGGGTTGTCCTGCTCTGCTCTGCACTGGAGCGGCCTCACCTGGAATGTTGTGTGCAGTTTTGAACATCATGATATAAGAAAGATATTAAGCTCTTAGAGTGTGTCCAAAGGAGGTCAGTGAAGATGGTGAAGGGCCTCGAGGGGAAGCCACTGGAGGATTAGCTGAGGGCACTTGGTCTGTTCAGCTTGGAGGAGACTGAGAGCAGACTTCGTTGCAGTTACAACTTCCTCATGAGGGGAGGAGGACAGGCAGACACTGTTCTGTTCTCTGTGGTGACCAGTGACAAAATCCTAGGGAATGTCGCAAAGTCGCGTCAGGGGAGGTTTAGGTTGGATGTTAGAAAAGGTTTCTTCACCCAGAGGATGGTCAGTCACTGGAACAGGCTCCCCAGAAAAGTGGTCACAGCACCAAGCCTGACAGAGTTCAAGAAGCCTTTGGATGACACTCTCAGGCACATGGTACGACTCTTGGGCATGATCCTGCATGGGCAGGAAGTGGACTTGATGATCCTTGTGAGTCCCCTTGAATTTGGTATATTCTGTGATTCTGTGATTTGATTAAGATGACATTAAGAAAAAGTATCTGTCTTCTTATTTTTATTTCTTTTTAGTAGAGAATCCAACATTTTAGCAAGTTCCCTTTCTGCACACTATTCTGAGCACTCTGTGGAAGAAATTCTGTTGCTTGATATTTCAGGAGAAGCCATTTCTAAGATTTTAATACTACAAATCCTGTTCTTCCCCCATGTTTTTCTGTCTGACCATTTTTATCACTTTAATCAGATTTTATTCAGGTTGTCTCAAGTCCTTAAACTGAGAACACTGGCGACCATCTGAATGCAAAGTTTACTGTGTGATTGTCACTGCTCTCATACTGCAGCTGTAATTTTTTAAATTATAGAAAATATCTGTGAAATATAAATACAGAAGTTAAATTGCAGTGACAGTGGAAATGAGGTCAATATAATAAACCTGTAACACTAGATAGAATGTGAAGAATATGCTAGTGGATAATAACTGATGAAATCAGGTAATTCTGTTCTTAAAGCCATAAATATAAAATTCTCCAAGTGGCAAAAGTTAAATTTCTCTATATAATGACTAATAACATTTAACTACATTTAAGAGGTTAGCTCAGCTGTTAGTAATGCAAATGGGACGATACTATTTAGTATGTCAGAAGACAGCTAAGCCTTCAAATGCTGCAGGTTTTCTAAGCACTAAAAAAATTAAGTACAAGTATGCAAAGCTCAGTAAAACCCTGTAAGGAAAAAAAAAAGGTGCAACAGGTTTATAAATGCCTTGAGTTTATGAGTGTGGAATGCATTGCTCTACACCTTCTGAGGAAGAACTTGTGTTGTTTTTGTTGTTGTTGGTAACATGAGAGAGAGGGTAGCATCCCCTTTCACTACAGAATTTATCACAATTTCACTTAGAAGAGAGAGCAAGACTGGTACCTCTGAGCACCTGCTGTCTAAAGAACAGAAAGGAAACACTAAAGTGTACAATGACATGTTGAAGGATCCTGCTTCCTAATTGTTCTTGTTGGACAAATAGTCTAGGTTGTCTTGTTTATTTTTCGTCCTGCATTTTTTATGTTTCCCTCTTGTCAGGGAAAGTAGGTGATGAATGTATATGTGGTGAGGAAGAAGGGGAGGGAGACGGAAGAGAGGAAACTGGGAATCATGTGCTCTGACCCCCAGACAGGATCAGAAAAAGTAAACTTTTGAATCTAGAAATGATAGAGCTCTCCAGGTTCTGTCAGTTTAAATGAAGGGCAGTGTACAAGATATATGAAGTATTTTCCCTTTACAGGATTTTCAGCAGATTCAATCCATAGGGGATCTTGAAATGAAGTGCTTAAATATTGCAATACTGAAGTGTTTGAAAGAGCAAATAAAACTAAAAAACCAATATCACAAACTTTGATTCATGTAAATTGACTCTCCAATACAAAAAGTCTCACTGGCTTCAGTAGCTAAAGACTAATTGCATGACTGAAGATTAGTAGTATCTAGGCTTTAACTAGTAATATAAATAACTAGAATCCTAGTATCACAGATCAGATGGGCCAAGATATACTTGAATTCCTATGTCACTGTTATGCATAGATCATCCAAACAGTTTTAAAATATTTTTTTGCATATCAACATGTCTGTCTACGAACTATGCAGAAAGGGTACTGCAGGAGGAAGGAAGTATTGTTTTAGGATAAAGAAAGTAAGCTTAGGGAACAGATTTTGGCATTACAGCATGCAACACTACGCTATCAAAAACAGCTTTAGAAATTGGTATAAAATGTACAGGATTTTAACGTAAGTCTATCCATAGCAGAATTGATTTTACCCTCTGCTTCTGCCACCTCAGCTGTAGGAAAGGTGAGATTTGTACGAAAGCAAGGATTATTAACACCTCTGTAAAGGTAGAGGTGTTAGTGATACACAGATTAAGTTATTTGCCAAAGGAATTAGAAGCAGAACAAAGGCTTGACTGAACAACAGACTTAGCTGCCTCCATTCTGGCTTGTTCTATAATGCTAACTAAAATGTTGTTTAGTTAGGTAGTCGCATATTATATTGCCCAGAGTCCAAATCTTGCCTGCCTTGCTATGCATGTTTTATTAAGTTTGCATTATTGCAATATGTGTGTTTTGAATTGTAGGTGTGTAATGACATGGTTCTGCATGCTTTGATCATTTCTGACATTTTTCTTAAAATCTGTGGAGATCAAATATCAGAATAGTGTATTCTTCCTCCTCTAAATAATAATAATAATAAAAGCTATCTATCAAATTGGCAGGCTATATATTTTGTAATCATGTACAAAACACACTCCAACTGGATGAACAGCTGTCAGAGCAGTCTCTTGTCAGTAGGTGGGTTAAAGTTTGCTAATGCATGTGTACATATGTGGGTATCTTTTTCTCATGAAGATCAATAACAAGATTTCCAAATGTGTTTGCAGTCATGATTTATTCTGGATGCATTAGCTTTCTTTTGTTCTTTGGCCCACCTGCCTCCTGTTATCTTTTTACAGCAAGTCCACCATGTGAAAAACTTTTCAGTGGGTGAAATTTGGAAAGATAAATAGTGTAAGTGAATTTTGTTCAGTTGATTCCTCCCATAAATCTGAAGCAAACAGTTTGTCTCTGACCATTTGTCATGATTTAACCCCAGCTAGCAATCAAGCTCCACGCAGTCACTTGCTCCCTCCACTACCAGTGGCACGGAGGAGAGAGTCAGAAGGGTAAAAGGTGAAACTCTCATATGCTGAGATAAAGACAGTTTAACGGGGAAAGCAAAAGACAGACACACGAACAAAGCAGAACAAGGAATTCATTCACCACTTTCAGTGGGCAAGGATCCATCTCCAGCCATCTCCAGGCCATCACAAGTAATGGTTACCCAACTAATCTTGGGAAGTCACAAAACACCACTCCAAGTGTCCCCATCCCCACTTTCTTCTTCTTCCCCATGGTTTATATACTGATCATGGTGTCATATGATATGGAATAGCCCTTTGGTCAGTTAGGGTTACTTGTCTTGGCTGTGTCTCATCCCAGCCTCCCATGCACCCTAAGTGTTCTCACATGGAAAAATGAAAGCCAGAAAAGGTCTTGATTCTGTGTAATCACTGTTCAGCAGCAATAACATCTCTATATTATCACCACAGTGCTCAGCACAAATTCAAAACACAGCCACAAAATAGCCACTCTGAAGAAAATTATGTCTATGCCAGCCCAAACCAGTATATCATTCCACTGCTACATTTTTCAGGTCATGGATTAGTGTCATGTAGGAATGTCATAAGCCATGCACCTCTTGAAGAATTGTATTATAATCCTTAGAGTCCAGCACTTGGATCATTATTTTCTTGAGTTGTTAATTTTAGATTACAAGGTGTATATGAAGAAAAAGAAGAAATTAAACTAGTCCAGATGATTCAGAAGCATCCCTGCAGCAAAGGGCATACTGGAGGGAAGTGCATGCTTATGGACTGAGTTGAATTTTCTTTAGGGCAGACACAAAGAAGTGCTTAATAAATGTATTCCCAAATCTGCGTGATTCAAAATCAATACTGGTTGTCTTACCACCTTCCTAAGTATGTGGGTATTTTTAGGACAGCCTTAGTATTTAAGATAGATACAAAGTGCTTTAACATCTTCTCTACACTGATTGGACAGGGAACCTGATTTGGTAACCCCAAATGCTCAGCCATCTGAACAGACCTGTTGGTAGAAAAATTCTCAGTGATGCCTGTGATTAAGTAAGGTGTCTGTGGTAGCTGATCCGAATATGTCTTATAGTCATTACATAAAATGCTCAAAAAGTGTCACACAGTGCAGATAACTTATCTAAGGCATACTTATTATCACATACATTTCTCAGTGTCTGTGGGCATCACCTCCAGAATGCCAAAGCTCTAGTACCAGATACTGCCAGAATTTTAAGAACCATGCTGCTGGAAATAAATTGAGAGCACTCATTCCTGCAGTTTGGCTGTTTTTTTTTTGTTTTGTTTTGGTTTTGGTGGTTTTTTTTCAGTTAGGCAAGGTGTTCTGAGTAGCATAAATCCCTTTTGTTCAGTTCAGTTTGGTACTTAATTGGTTACTTTCCTGAGCAGTGAATGCCCAACACTGAACTTTTTAACTTGTCTCATATAAGTGCCACCAATTCGCAAGGTGATTTAGAATGCAAATAATGAATAGAGTTCAATACTGTTAGCACTACTCTCTTATGAATCAAGCTCCTTTAAAACTTCATCGATATCTGTATTAAACACTTATTGACCAAAATTTTGTGGGACCCTTATTCACAAGGGTCTATTTTTCCCAATATGAACCTAGATAATTGGGAAAGGCACAGGAACTGGTTTGTAATTTTTTAATGATTACCCTTATATATTATATCTAAAGAATAAATAAATACACCCATACATGCAAGCACAGATGTGAAAAATCTGATTGTCAGATCATTTAAGAAGAGTGCTAAATATCTTATTTTCTCAATTATTATATTAAAACCATAGTAAAGATTGTCGGGGGAAAAAACCCAACATACAATACACTTTAAAAGTTGGAATTGAAAGAGGAAGCAATAACACAAGAAAAAAGTCCAGTTACTTGCATGCAAAACTTTTTTCATTACAAGTGTTTACTTTTCCTTGATTCAGAAGCTGGGATGTTAAAAATTCTACTCTAGTTGAATTTACAGATATTTTGCCTTTGATTTCATTGGCAGCAAAAATTTAACTTGTGCAAAACCAAAAGGGATCTGATTAAGATCTAGCTGGCCAACATTTTGTGTTAAATTTATCATCCAAAGACTGTGACATTGTCAGTAATGAAAGACATGACATATCCAGATAACCAAATAATACCAAACTGCAAATTAAGGATATAATGTGGCACTATTTAAATTTTAAACAACATCTTTTTGGATTTAGTTTTGAGAAAAAGAATTATGTACCTTCCTAACGTCCCTGTTGTTGGACAGAAAGGAAAGCTTTTTAAGTGGCTTTATGCCAATTTAGACAGCTCAGTGTTGAGAGAATCTATGAGAAGCAGGTTAATCCAGATTTTTAGTTGTTTTATTATGTAATGTCAACATAAACCAGCTGGATCAGGATTGAACAGCTATTTAAAAACTACATAAAATTGTTTATTAAGGATTTTTCTTCATTACTTCAGCTTTATGGTAACTTAAAGTCCCCCTGAAAATAGTAAGTCAGTTCAGGTTTAAGGTTTTGCTTGATACAAACTCAGCTAGACAGCCAGAATCAAATCTAAACCTCTAATACCTACTTACTAAAATGGTGTTAATTTAAAAGGAAAAGAAAAAAAAAAACTTCCATTAGCACTTTTATAAAGAAAAAGAATTGTTAAATCCAGATGTTTTATTGCTTCTCCAAATTTAGCCTTATCTATGGGCTTCTGTGTCTCTTGCATAGAAAGGTAATTAAATATTTGCCCTTATAAGGTAATCATATTTTCTAAAACAACAATACATGGAAGACATCTCAATAAAAATACAAATTTTGTTTTATTTATATTTTGCAAATTTTATACAATTATTTATGTATTTTTAAATTATTGAAAAAATTTAGAAAGAAAAAGCATAAATTTTATGTTCATAATTTCAGTAATGAACCATTGCTTGCTCTGAGAAAATTATTTTTCAGTCTTGTCAGCATAACAGAAATTTGTTTCCAAATGCAGCAATGACATTTTCCTTGATGTTATGGAACTGCTACTGCATTAAAACCAAAACGAACAGCACTCCTCCCCCCAGCTTATCTGTACTTGAAAAGAAAAAGTGAATCTCAACTTCACTTTTTGGCCTGAGGATCTATCAGCCCTCTGCATGTTGCATGCTATTTAATATGTGTCAAGTAAAAGGAGTTCACAAGTCATCTCCATAGCTTGTCGTATGTGCAATCTAATTTGATGTACATATAGTAGCAGAGTATCCTGTAGCAAGAAGAAAACTTTTGACCTTTCCTGCTTTTGGAGAACACATAGAGTTGAGGATTCATCCAAACTGTTCTGGGTGCACATGACATGATGTATGGTGCTAGAAATAATCCTTACTGCGGCAATCAGGATGCTTTCATCAGTCAGTGGACACAGACTGACTGACCTTAACTAACCCAGTTGTTTAAGGGCAATATGTGACCCAAAAATGAACTTTTCTGCTATGAGAGGAACTAGTCTGCATGTGAAAAGGTTTGCCTTAGCTGTGTTTGGTTTCTGTTCAGAGGCTCAGATCAGCTTTTATTCTATCTGCACTGATTCAATTGTTAATATGAATTATACTCTAGTTCTAAAAGTAGAAACAAACTTCATCTAATTGGTTTGTAGTAATTTAATTGTGCTTGATACGTGAATTACCTATTACTACCATACTTATATGGTTAACAATTCTTACAGAGAGCAGAAGCATTCAAATTGCATTTATTTGGTGAAAAATAAGTGTTGCTCAGCAGTGGCTATTTCACCTACTCACCCCATGATTAAAAACTTGCTAGTTAAAGATTTAAATGGTTTTAAGATTGGCATGGTGTCACCATTGTGCAAATCCTTTGTTAAGTAGTAAATAATAGAAAAATGTCTTAGGGTCACAGAGTGTGTGATTTATGTGGCAAAGCCCTTATGGGTTGTGTTTGTCAAAGGCAGCTCATAATTCTAGATTGTTTCACTGAATAGCAAAGAATATTTTTGTTGTGGTGGTGGGTGGGAAGAGATTTGTTTTCTCACTGTATTCTGTGTGGAAAAGATTTCTCTCTGTCTTTAGACACCTTTCACATGAAGAAGTCAAGCCCTGGGGCTAAGGAAAAGAGCTGGGGTGGGATGGATGCCCCTCCCTTGCATTAACTTCTGATAACGGCTTTTTGATATATGCATGGTCAGGGACTCAATTAGATTGTCAAATAAAAGTAATAAAAATCTGTCATTTTTCTAAACATTTTTTTTATGTGTATAACAGTCAGAAGCTCTTTAAAATCTGAAGACTGTAGGCCATGTGGACTTTTTGAAAGACTTACATTTGTGTATAACTTCACATCATCTCAGAATTATTCTTCTGGGACTTTCTAAACAATTGTGTCTATATAAATCCCTATTGCTTTGTTAAAAAATAAATATGTATATAAAAAGTAGGTAGTAATTTCCTTCCTCCACCCCCTCAAAAATATATATATAAGTTACAGCCAGAAATTATTGCTTGTATTCTGTACTCTAGGAAATACAAAGGCAAATTCAAAAAAGACCTTGTCTCCTTTCTTTCTCTCAAACACAATTTATTGCTTTAAATAATAAAAATAAAACAGTCAAATGTTGCATAAGAGACCCTCAGCAGAAATAAAAGAAAAGAAAAAGCAAAACTGAACTTCCCATAAACCCAAATCCCATACAGCACAGCTTTCTACAAAACCATAATTAAATAATCCCTGAAGGACTTGTGGAAGAAGGGATAAGAATACATAAACTTTCCAACATGATGAAAGAAAAGACTGTTATTATTATTTCATTTTATTTTTAAGAAGGAAAGAACTAAAACCAACATACTTAAGGTGGTATACATGGGGAAACTCTTCCATGATGAGCAAGTATCCATACAAGTCTCAGCCTTGATACACAATAAAACAAAAGATGTCTTTATAATTTGAAGTCTGTGAGTAGATTGATGTGGCGGTCAAGAACTAAACGGTCCCTGTTTGATGGAGGTGCAAACGAGAACAACCTTTGTTGAAACTATAACACACAATATATATGCTCAGTAAATGAATATTCACCCCAGGGTTTGACTTATGCTAAATACAGGAGGAAATATTACAACTAGGGGATAACATTGGGAGGAGATGTTATAACTAGGAGTCAACACACCATTTACTATGCAGAGGGATATGGTAATGGACACAAATTAGAAACACAATGGAGTCCTCATCTAGGTTCAGGATGTACCCAGGAAGTCTAGGCAGCTTCATACATCTTGGAGACAGGGAGGCTTTTTTGCAGTCCTTTATCTGTCAAGAGATGTCCATTCAGGGTTCTCCCAAGGTTTCCTTGACATCCCTGTTAACTCCTTTGTTGCCAAGCAGTTCTGTATTCCAACAGATTGAGACATAGTTTTATAAAAGTGCACATCTTCAGCATCAGACAAAAGCCTTCACCTCTGTAAGTGACATAACTGTTACTGCTCCTTCTAAGCATTTCTTTAACACTTTTTTCCTCTGGTCTGAGATCTGAGATGACACAGTAGAAACTTCCAGCAGGAGGTTCTTCACTGGATGGAGCCTTTTTTGTTAAAACAGGAGAGGAGTCACATACCTGTGCAAGGCCACTCATGTAGACAGGTGATTAGGCAGAAAGCATGATCAGGAGTGACTTTTACAATAATTTTACTTTCTCACAGTAAAACAAAAATATCAGTGTAACAAGTTATTCTGAGATTTTTAAATTATCTTTTGCCATTTGTCTTCAGGAGGGTTCACTTATGATGAAATGGTTTTCCTCAGACAAAAATACGTCATTGGGAAAAACTTATAAAGGATGTCTCAGATCCCAGTATTTTTCAAAGTAAAATGCTGACAGAATCTCCTATCTGCTAAGCCTCAAACTATGGGAATGACCATTCTTCACAGAGGTGACACTGAAGTATCTGATAGTCTGATACCAGAAACCATTAGAACATCTGGGAAAGGTATGTCAAAGGAAAACTAACAGAGTAACATCTAGTTTTTGGCAATTCTTAATGCACAAGATTTAGAATATCACTTTTTGGAGAAGGAGAAAAACTCTTGTTTTAATTGAAACTCCAATAAGGACTTCTCTGTTTGGGACTAGAGGAGAATACGGACCTGTGCCATGGTTTCACTTACAAATAGTTCCTGTAAGCATCCTTAGTACAGGAAGATTTGATTATTAATTGTACAGATGTCTAATGAGCAAAAAGTTGCTTGCTAGTCCTATTTGTCGGATTAAAATTACAGAAGTTATTATATATAAAAAGAAGCATGACTCCACCATTTATGACAGCAGGAAAGATCCAGGTTTAGCTTTGTCTGTCAAACATCACAATTTCACTAATGTCTTGTCTGGATCTTCTAATACAATGATAAATCCATTTGTGTGTTTCCCATCTAAGTCTAAAATGATATAGATAAAATTGCTTATGGTTTCATTGATTGCTACTACCTAAATTTGTAAGTTGGTCTGCCAAAGGTGGAAAGTTGCAAAGGGACAAAGGCAATGGAAATGTATTATGTTTAAAGGGCCTCAAGATGTTACAGAGCAGTTTGCTTATGTGAATACACTGAATTGAGATAAGTTCTTCATGAAATGCCCAAACTTCCAACATTCGTAGGGTTGACTGACAGCAATCAGTTATTTTGCCTTTCTGCTAAATTGTTTCAGATCATGAAAGGCCTGGAGGACATTCAGAAGTACAGGAGTGAAGGTCTGGTGAAATCCAAGTCTTCAAGCCACAAGTAAGAATGTGGATTCTCTATATTCTTTCTGTGATCAGGTTTCCAGCCCCAGTTTGTCCAGCCTTGATACCACAAGAACTGTCTGTGAACACAAGGAACAGGAATAGTGTGAGAGTTTTCAAAGAATTCTAGAAACCTTCTTTCTTAACTGGGCTGATCTAAAGGTAAACTGGTGGGAGAAATTAACCCAACTCAAGAGAGATTTCAATTCAGAGTTACAATTTACTAAAAAGATTACAATATATTCAATGATACAGAGAAAAACTGGTTTTAACCCACAAAACCAGATGTATAACCCAGCACTGTGAGTCACAAACAGAATGGTATTTGTTAGCCCCTGTGCTGAGTAGGTGGTCCATCTGGGCGCAAAGAAAAAGGAAAGGAAAACCTGTTGGTGAGGATGATGGTCACAGGCTGGTTGAGAGTGGCAGTCATAGTCCTGTTGAGGTTCTGGTCCTCCTCTGGATCCAAGAAGTGGTACCAGAAATCCCAAACCACAAAGATTATATATGCTCAGGTTTAGGTGGGAGTGTTCAGTACCTCCCCCAGGGTGGGGAGTTTCACAATGTGTGGTGGTTTTCACCCAGTGTCTGCTCAAACTTCCAGGCCCCCCACTTTCCCAGAGGGAAAGGTAAAAGGGGGAAAGGCAAGNCAGGGAATGGGAGTTTTGCAGGCAGTTGTTGTTCTGCCATTGACCCTGTGGGTCACTCCATGGGGTGCAGTCGGGTCTCTGCACCCCGATGGTCTCTGTGGGCTGCAGGGGGACAACCTGCTCCACCACGGTCTGCACCCAGGGCTGCAGGGGGGCCGCAGCTCTTAGTCCTTCCCCTCCTCCCGTGGGGTGCCTCCCACATGAGACAGTCCTCCAGAGACTTCTTGAACGTGAGTCCACCACCCAGGCAACACTTCTACTGGGGGGAAAAAACCTGCTTCCAGTGTGGGTCTCCTTCTCCACGAGTCATGGTCAAAAGTATCCTCCAGGATCTTGCTCCATCCTGGGCCTCCCACAGGGCAACAGCTCCTTCAGGCATCCACCTGCTCCTCCAGGGGCTGC
>VXAU01000074.1:54155-63255 GCA_013399695.1 Formicarius rufipectus | reverse complement strand
GGGGTCTCTGCACCTTGATGGATCTCCATGGGCTGCAGGGAGGGGGGGGGGAATAGCTTTCAGTCCTTCCCTTCCCCTGCCCCAGCGTGGGGTCCCTCCTTTGCCTCTTCCTGCTCTGATCTTGGTCTCTGCATTGTTATCTCATGGCTGGAATTTTCAACTGCACAACACTCCTAATTCTGAAGTATATTATCACAGAGGAGTGATTATGATTCTCAATTTGCTCAACTCTTGCCACCAGCAGGAAGTCCCTCCTGGACCTGGTTGTCATTGGCTCCACAGGACAGGAGAAGCTTCTAGCAACTTCTAAAGAAACCATCCTGGAAGCCCCCCGTTCTACTAAAATTCACCTACAGAAACCTATGACAATGAGTGATGTAACTCTGTGAGTCACGGGATATTTTTGGAATCTTTGATGATTTAGGTTGTTGCAACTGCCTATTGTGCCAGTCCCTAACAGCCCTTATCAGACATGACCCCTCAGGCTGGGTGTGGAGGTGCTACTACCTCCCCAGAGGGGAGTTACCACGGCTGAGTCACTGGTGTGAAGACAAAAAAACACTCTCTTGCCTCACAGGGTTCTTTTACATCCATCTTGTAGTCTGAGGGGTCAGGTGTGCCCTGGGCAGCTTCTGCAAGTGATTCATTATTAGCAGTTCATGAGAAATGACATAGAGGGTGTAGAATATCCAGTTTTGGTTACACCTACATAGTGATGAACTGGCCCCGGTCCCTATTACTAGGACATTCACCCTTTCCTTTTCAACACTGTATGAAATCTCAGTGAAATGTAAAGTGACTGTAAAATGATAGGGAAAAAAAACTAATCAGAGAGCAGTAAATATGGGCCATCCTTCAGGATCCAAGATGACTTCATCGGAAAGAAAAAGTAAATGAAACCTTTGAAACTACTCTGATCTTAATAATTGAAAGTGCAGTAAATCCAAATCAGACTCTGTGGGTAGCTGAGTTTTTTCCTGATCATTTAAAGTATGTTTAACTACCCCAGATATACATAGAGTGGTTCAAGTTTTGTCCTCAGCTAAATTAGGTTAGGTTTCAGGACTTTTAATTTAAAAGATGTTATTTCTGATGTTATATATTGGTGCAGCTACCAGTGGAAAAAAAATAGCAAACTGAGAAATATACTGAAAATAAATATTTGTTCCTCTGTTGTAACTGGGCCACTTTGCTTAAGCAACATATCATTATACTGCATAGAGTTTGATCTGGAATGAAAATGAATACAATTCATCTCCAAATTAAATGCAGTACCATATGTATTATCAATTTATCAGTACACCAACAAAATTGAAATGTTGAATGGAAATGGATTGGTGACTGTATGTGTCTGTAAGAGTCAGCAAATATTGCAGTTAGCTGACTCAGCCAACTGCTTCTTGAGACATCTCTATCTTTAGAATTATTGGCACATCTGTAGTCATATGGAACTGATAATTAAATGTTACCCTACATCAAGGCACACATAATGGCTACAGAATTCATGCCTCTGGGTAGGCTGAAGAATTTGTATTATGACACAAACTGTGTTTTCCCTCCCTGTAATGTCTGAAAGAAATTGTAGTGAATCCTTAATTCTCGTTGGCAGATTAATTTTAATGAATTGTCTAAAGTCTTAATAAAGTACCTATTTTGCATTACTTCATCATGAAGTTATCTCTTTACTCCCAGTTTAGCATCTTCTACCTGCCTCTTAATTATGCTATTTTATCAGGGAAAGGGAAGAGAGGAGAATATAATGTCTTTGTTTGATATTTCCTTGCTTAACATTATTTTATGCTGTAGTAACTTATGTCACATGAGTTGATGAGAGCAAGAAAAAGAGCACTGCAATATGGTTTAAAAAAATAAATTAAAAAATCTATAAGGTGAAAGAGATATCATGAAGGTGGTTATAAACCCAGATGAACTTGGCAACTTCCCTGTGCTGACATCTTTAACTATCCCATCACTCCCCTCCTCCTCCTTTCAACCAATGCAGAAGAAACACAAGCATCTAGGGCCAGATGTCTCAAGATGTTAGATACCTGACTTTTTAAGTCTGGCCCATAACTCCCACTATTGTATTTCTTTTTCAAATTCATTTTATGGAAACCATGACTCCCTCAGAACCTGCTTACTTGTTTCATAAAAGCCACTTAGAGATACCATATAACTCTAGTGACTCACCACAGTGCCTTTTCAAGGCAGAATAATCATGATACACAGCTTGTATATGTAACACAGTTCCACATTACTAATTTTAGATTTAATTTTCTTTGGTAGGACTGAGTTATTGGATGGACACCATGGGATGGCAAATGTACAAATTGCCCTGCACCTCAAGGGCCTGTGAAGAATCCTGACTGAAACTTCTACGATTGCATGAAATTTTGGAGACCTGCTAAGCAATGCAAAGATGTTCAAGGTGATATATAAATATGTTGAAAATTGCACTTTGGGAAGAAACACTAGCAAAAGGGGCAAAAGACACACAATGTCCTAGCAGAAAGCAGAGCTGGAAATTATATTGGTATGTATATTCACAACCTATCAGAAGACTCTTTCATGTGCCCTTCAGGTCTTTAGCTGTTATGAGCTAAGGTAACTGAGTTATTGCAAGTTAATCGTAGTCTCCAGAAAAAAGATATTTTTCCTTCCTGCTCAAAACATTACTTTGGTATTAAAGAAAATGCATTCACCTAGTAAAGAACAATGTCTATATATATAAAAGAGCAGAATGTAGATAACCCTGATGAAAGTGAAACTGGTTGACAGAAAATACACTGTGCTTGGTAAGGAATTCCCATACAAAGCTATATCCTCAGCAGATAGGAGTTTTACAAGCTTTACAAATTTATGTTGAAATTAACCCCAAGAAAAGGCACTAAGTTAATGAAAAAGTGGTAATTTTATTTTTAAACTTAGAGAACAGAGAATCTTTTAGGTTCACAGCATTGAATAGCATCAGCAACGATTTCAAATAGACTTTTTTGTTTTACTTCATACTCTTGAATGTAATCTATAAAATTAGATTTGGGGGATTTTGTTTTGCCCTGTTGGTCTGAAGTTGGTCATCTACTTTTGTAAACCAGAGTAAAAACAATGTTAATGTGAACTGCTTGAAGACTGGGCCTAAAACTTCAGTTCTCACCTTCTTCGATAGGACAAATCACATGTAATTTTTCAGTACCATGATTTTTCCTGAAAACTATTGCAAGGGAAATATTTACATTAAAGCATTTAGTTTAATATCATGCATTTAGTCTAGGTTAATGGAAATAGCATGTTCCCTTACTGAAATGTATGTGACTTTTATACCAATGAAATAAAGAGACTTGCATGCACTAATTACAGTAAGGAGTATTGCACAGGTAGCTGAGATACAAGCTCTGCTACTCAGATCAGCCAAAAGTTGCTTACACTTGATCTGGCTCACTGCCAAGTTACTGCTGTACAAGTGCTCTGTGAGGTGAGTGGAGATGAGATACTGCAGTAAAGAATTAAACCTTCACCTCGAAAACCCCAGACACAGGTCACAGGAAAATCTTAAGTACTGCAATCCAGATGTAGCATAAACAGCGAGAGTTATTAATGTACATGCTACTCTTCATTTAAAAAACATGTCTTGGTAACATTGTGGACATAAAAATTAATAATTAGGACACTCCTCAATCCTCTGATTTTAAACAGGATTGGTAATGTCTGCAGTTATTTTATTTCTTACTTCTTTTTTTTTTTTTTTTTTTAGATCACTGTGATATTAGGGGTATGTTTTCAAAGCTTGTTTTGCTACCCTGTCAGTATAAGATCTGGAATAAAATCATTACATTGAAACCCAGGAAAATCTTCCATCCATAGGCAAAATATAAGAACAAGAAAAAGACATAATTCTTCCTATGTTTTACTATTCTACTTTTCTGAAATCAGTTCATCTTAGCCAATAATTGTGCATTCATTTTTAATAGTTGTAATAGTACTGATATTTCTTTTTATTTCTCCCCCTCCCCACTTAGTCACATTGGGAATTGATCTGAACATCACTAGCAACCAGAATGACTTGTGCTTCTGACTATATTCACCACATGGATACTTTTGTCTAAACCTCATACCTACTCATTTTGTTTGCCACTGTCTAGTTTCTATATTGTCAGAAACAACAAATTGTTTTCTGTGCACCTTTCACATGCCACCCATGATTTTACAGAGCTATATAAGATTCTTCTGCCTCATCTCTTTTATGGGTTGAACAGTCTTAGTCTAGCTTTCCAGATACAAAAGTCTTTGATTTTGCTTGTCATGCTTCCCTGTACATCCTTCCCTCTTCTTCTGAATGCTAAATATTCCAAGATCTACTAAAAAATTAGATACATATTTTTACATAATAAAATTGACTTTATAGGATATTTTTCAAGACTTCACTAGGATATTTTTGCTCAAATAATGCTGCATTAAGATAAACACTATCATATTCATTAACTGATTTCTTTTTCATTTGTATAATTGAACAGATCTAATTAGGTTTCAGAATACTGATAATACACAGATCATGCTATAATTCGTAATGTAGCTGGATGACTGTTAGAAATTAGGATTGGTCTAAAAAATAACAAAAGACACAAACCTTCAGGATTATGCAAATGAGATAACATTTGAAAATCGTGTCCAAGTAATGCCAGGTGGAGTACAAGAGATAAACTAAAGAGTAAAACTGATATCCAAGCAGAATAAGTAATTTGAAAAGTGAGAAGTGGCCATGCCAAACGATGATGGGTGATGAACAAAATTCTGTGGTGTTATACAGCAGTGTAAAAGCATGAGTGTGATTTTGGTCAGCATGTATAGGGGCATCATACCTCTGATGTATAGAGGCAAAAGTCTCGCTTTTTGTGCACTAATGTAAGCCTTACTAAAAGTAGTTTGCTCACCTTTGGGCACTTCATTACCGGGGGCATCCTGAATCATGAAGGGAATTCAGCTAGAGATTTAACAGTAAAGAAAAACAAAGACTGTCTAAAACATGAGTAAATGGAGATGCAGGGGAAGTGAGTATGACAACCATCTAATAATTGCTGATGGAAATATTAGCACACAGAGGATAAAGAATAATTTAAGGTGGTTCAGACTTCTTGGTAATAAGATCCATTCAGTTTCACTATAATATCGTAAGGCAAATCACTTGTAATAGTTGCAAAGCAGACTGGTCCAAACACCAGCAAATGTGTTCTCAAGAACAGTGCTGCAGTAGCATGAAAATACATATTCCTGCTTTACCTTCTGTATTATTATCCACAGTCTGCCTCCTTCATGTACAAAATAAATAGGCTCCATATCTCAGAACAAATGGATCCCAGATTTTTCACCAGGATTGAGGTAGTTCACTGAAAAGCTCTCATTTCCGTTCTACAGAAAAAAAATTGGAGGGTGCCTGTGACGAACTGAGGTCCTCTTTATTTTCTTGCCCATTGTCATCTGAAGTAAATCATCTCAGTGGGGAAGCAAACTGGGAGTCTAAGGCTCTGTCTAGAATCAGATTTCTACCTGGGCCTGATAAACTTGCTCACTCTTCCAGCATCCACTCAGTGTCAGCTCTCAGGAGTCGACTATGAAATTGTCTCCTTGACATAAGGCAGTAATATGCTACCAAAGTCTTCTCCACAGTGCTACTGACATGACTTTCATTTTAAAATGGTTCCTGGAGATTGTACCTCAAAGTACCTGGAGGTGGAAAGAGGGTTAACATTTAAATGGCTATAACATTCTAGTTTTATAGAAACACCATCAAATGTATCTTTCTTCATTCCCTCTTGCCTACCAAGCTGTATCTTTTCTCTGCTGAGATACATTATAGAGATCTTTCCAGAAAGAGAAATTTGTTTTGTCAATAGCCAATCTAATGATCTCCTGACTTGCATCTTTTCATAATCAGCTTTCAGGATCCCATGCAGAACAAAACCCTGTAGTGGGTCCTTAGTTTCTTTCCCCATACGCCCACTTATCATTGTGTTTCACTTTTGTAGCAGAGATAGAGGAAAAAATGACAGCCATGGAGGCAGAGGGGTATCAACTGCTGTGGATAAATCAATCCATCACAAAGAAAACCCCCCACAATTCTGCCATGAAACTTAATCACTAAAGGTCATGTCGGGGAGTGAGGAACAGATTAAATTAGCATAGTATTAGATATGGAAAATGATTTCTGTCAAAATCATCTTTACCACAATTATAATATGTTAATTACATATTTCATTAAGGAAGTTGATTATGGTTCACAGATGAAATCATGCAGACGAAGACACCTGGAAGGAAGCACTAGAGCCTGAAGCCTCTTCTCTCCCTCTCTCTCTCCTACACACACGCACATGCACACACACACACACACACAATTAGGTACATACACTCTTATGAAGAAAAGCTTTTACTTCAAATGTTATTAAAGTGCAGCTGTGTCTGGTTAGAACAGAAACTCAGACAAATAAAGAAAAGCATGGTAGGTCACATTCATTTTCCTTCTATCAGTACTTAGAATGAACTGTTCATTTTAAGAGTATAACATCCTCTGCCTCTGGTGACATATTGGTGGCATCTAGTACCGTGGGTAAAAAGATTTCAGCACTGACTAATGAGATGGTGGCTGTGTGTTTTTTACAGGGAACAGACCATTCGGCAAATTTTAGCCCAGCTACTTGAAAGAGATATCATCCACCATATGAATGTCACACAATATCTTGCCCTTAGAAGTGGTTGCAGTTCATTTACAGTGAGTTTGGGTTCTTGAGAACTGTGAAAAAGTTACATCAAACAGCAATTACTTATATAGTTTTTTTTGCCTTCTTTTCAAATAATTGTTTGAATTGTTTGTTTTATTTAGTGAATAGAGCAAGATCTTTAGTGATTTGAAAACACAGCCTCATTGTTTTGGCTAGAAACAATGCAGCCAGGTCTCATACACTGTAAATGCTGAGTGATGGAGATAGGAACTTGCACAGGTGTTCAAGTCTGTGTATGTGTTATGTGCACGTGGTCTGTGCATAAATGCAAGACAGAGAGGAGTCATAGCCTACACAAGAAAGGGCTAATTTTATTCAATTCTGACTGAAGGAGCAGCAGAAGTGGAATAAATGGAGTACTCAGTAGAAGGAAGGGAGGAGATTATATGTATCCCTCTAAAAAAAGGTCCTAGAGAAGCCCCTGGGAATGAAAACATCTGAGCTTCAGTCAAATATAATTACTTCATTCTCATATTTCCTAGTGAGTGAGAATGCATCAATGCTTGTGTGCCCTTGTGCTGATAGATTTTGCCACACAGAACAATCATTGTTGGAATTAAGTGTAATTGTCAAGAAAGACTTGGTCATCATGAGAAAAACTGTCTTATACAACTGTCCTTTTGCTTTCCAACAGTAATTACTTTAGTAATTAATCTCTGTCATTTAACTGTATTACATTTTGAAAAGAGAAAATGAAAGAAAGACAGATTTCTGACTAATTTACACCAAGTTTAAAATCCTAGAATAGGGTGAATCAAATGTCAAATTTAGCCCTTTTAGAGAGAGTTAAAATGGTCTCTTTCTAATATCTAGCATGAGCACAAATGAAGTTAGGTTCCTAAAGTAATCTTCATAATATCTGTATTGCCTGGAAGTTTCCGCTTCAGAGCTCTTACTTTGTAGGTAATAGAAGACAACACACAGAGCAGGAACCCTGGCCAGAAAAAGGTGTATCACTGCCTACTCAAATGGAATTCCTGTTGCTAGTCCTCATGGTAGGTGCTACTTACCAGCCATGCAGCACTTGTGAATGCCAACATCAGGTAGCAGTGTCCATGTTTTCAACAGCAACAGCTGACAGTGAATGTTGCCAGTGTTTTTGGCGAGCCATATGGGTGAGTCAGAGGTGCTGAGCATCCTTAGTTCCAGTTACACAAATGCCCCAAATGCTTCTGAAATTGAGGCTCAAAGTGGGTCTGTGTCAATATCATTGACGTCCTCATTCTTTAAAATATTTTAAAGCTGTTTCATTTCTATTCAAACTTCTAAAATGTTTTCCTTGGTGAAGAAATATTACATAGATGGAAACAGTCCCTTAACTCCTACTCCTGGAAAGAATGATCAGCTCAAGGGTTTCACTGTTACAAACACTGATGGCAAAGTCAGGCCCCAGATGAATCCTGGAAAGTACCGTAGGAAGATGAAAATCTTGTTTATTTTGGAGACTGATGAAGGTATTATCTATCATTTTCACTGTCACTGCTCTTCACAGGAGTCTGACTCAAAAAAAGTTTGCCGGATTTGATCTGCTATCAGCTCTGGTAAGACATTGCCGCAGATATATAACAGCCAAATAATAGGTATTCTATTCAAAGCCAAATATGCTTGCAAAAGAATTGAACGGTTTATAGCAAATGTGTGAAATCTACCATGGTCTAAGTTTCTGAGGGTATGACCTTATAAAGATGATCCAAAGCCTTTCCTTCCACCAACATGTCATTTTCATTTGGAATGAATTTTACAATACATGTTTTCCTGAAACTGATTGTTCAAAAGATAGAAAAAAACCCTCCAAAAACATGAAATCAATGGCTGGGACTCCCTTCCCCCCACCCACATTTTTAATCCCATTGTCTTGTTGTTCTAAAAATTAAAAGAATGAATAGTGACAGCTCAAGGTTGTATGACAACATTTATAAGAAAAACTCCAAATTAATGTAGTAATTTTTTTTCCTCAATAAAATGACAATTTAAACCTCAAGACTGAACCTACTAAGCAGGGGTAAAATATTGTCTGATTGGGTAAATCCACATGGCACCATGAGTTTCTCACCCAGAGAAAATGCTACACAGACTCTTGTGGAATATGTGTCTGTAAAGAGACAGCTCAGGAGTGAATCATATCTCTGCTGTTTTGCTGACAACCAAGCACACCCTTAACAAGACACAGGGAATTTTTATTTCAGTTGCTATGTAAAGAAACACAAAATGTATGAAAAAAAATTAACAAAGATGTGGGTAGGGTAGTAAAGAAAGAAGGATTCAGTTGTGACTGTGTAACAAGAGAGTCTTAATGTGGTACATGAGGAGGAGTTGGAGGATGTAAAGAG
>VXAU01000074.1:16655-51655 GCA_013399695.1 Formicarius rufipectus | reverse complement strand
ACCAGTGTGGTATTTTAAACAAGGCTTTTTCACTGAGCTACCCCAGCACGGTAATTTAATGAATCTACATTTCATGACTGAAGTGATAAGGATGAAACATTTTAAAATAACCAAAAGGTAGATACACCAAAAAAGTCTGATGAAACATTAAATGAATGTAGTGTAACACATTATCTTTGCTTCTGCACATCCAAAAAGTGCAATGAACTAAAACATTGCATTAAGCCAAGAATAAAGCTAAAAATTAAATTGGCTTAGAAAGATCTAGTGTAGTGGTTTATGCACTAAGAACGCTGTAAATTTGGTCATTTAATATCATTCTCTTTACCTCTGATGTGCACATTAAAAGCAAACCAAGACTCATGGTAAAAATTCAGAAGAGAAGGACAGAGCTGAACTTTGTCATTTTATATGCTTACGTCTTTTTAAACACACAGTATTATTTGGGGTTTTTTATTTATTATATAGGTATTCTCATTGTCTGTTTTTCAGGTGGTGTGAATACCCTGAGACATGAAATATAACAAGGTCTGTTGCAGATTAAAATAGGATCCAATGAAGAAGACGTATGGAAAAATATAATACTGCCCCTTCAAATCAATAAATAAAGACAAGCATTTCATACACTAATGCATATATCTATGACCATTATAAATTAGTTGCTTGCCAGAAAATACACTTCTTAGCACAAGTGCCATTATTTTAAGTTGTCTATTTAATGCACACTTAGTATATTTTCTCATCCAAAGCTGCACTGCATAATTAGACAACATCCATTCTTAAAAACTAAAGTAGATGCTAAAAATGTAATACATAAAGCATGACGTTTTACAAATTTACATCTTCAAAAGTTATGTGTGTTTCAGACAGAAAAAAAATTGCAAAAAGATCACTATATTATAATGGCCCGGGTTTTATCTTAGCTTGCTCCATCTGTCGACTGGCAGTAATGTAAGTTATAATGCACTCATTCTTATTCAACTTCAGTGAATGGGTATTTTCCAGGGTAGTTCTATTAAGTGGACAACTAGATAGGTGTCTTAATAGTTTGCTGAATTATAGTTGTTTAAGCCTCACTTAGATCAATGGGTTGATTGCTGGTTCTTTTCCCAGAAGACATTTATTGTCTTCTAAGGTGAACTCAGATTTCTGTCTGTATTCCCAGCATGAATGAGTTTCTGGCAACCTATTGCTCATATATAGCACACTCATACCTTTTCCACTTGGGGCCTCCTGGGAGTGTTCTTTTATCTCCATCCCATCCAGATTGGTGAGGGTGTCTGAGTCCTGCCCTTTTTTGGCAGCATGGTGCAGCCTGGCGGGTGCCAGTTGCCTTGGTGAGAGCTGTGACCATTGCTTCGGTGAGAACTATTCCCTCATTGTCCTTGTCCTGTGCAACGGGCCTCAACTGATCAATCAGAAAGAGAAAGTGGGGACCTGCTCAGTGATGCAAGGGACCTAGTGACACAGGACATGGGAAAGGATCAATTGCTCAATGTCTTCTTTGCCTGAGTTCACTTTCAGGCCTCCCAAATACCTGTGGCTGGTGTCTGGTAGAGTGAGATACTGCCAGTGGCAGATCAGGCTATGAACCAGCTTTTGGAACAGGGAAGTAAAATACACTGGGACCAGTTGGGCATCTGATGTTCCTGAGGAAGCAGGCCAGTCTTACTGCGGGGGAGCTCTCTGTCCTTTTTGGTGTCACAGGGATCAATGAAATTAAGAAAGTTCTGGGAAGCTGCAACTCAATCAGACTCATGGCAGCTCCCAGAAAGATCATGGCTGAAACCTGGCAAGCACCCATTGCCAAGAGCACAAAGAGCAGAACAATGAAACATGCTGAGATTTACCAAAGGCAAATAGTGCCTGAACAACACGCGCAATTATTATCTTTTATTATTCTCTATTAAGATCACCAACTTGGTAGATAAGGGCAAAACAGTGGATATTGTCAACCTTAACTTTAACATGGTCCTTGGTACTATCTCTGTAATGCCACTGTGGGCAAAATGGAGACATACAGACTGGAAGGAAGATGGCACGGTGGGAAAGAACTGTCTGGACTGTCTAGGCTTAAAAAACATTGATCAGTGCTTAGAAGACCAGGTAGTGAGTGGTTACTGGTGGCATTCTTCAGGGACTGAGGTCCCTGTCTTTTACTGTCATCATTAACAACCTGAGTGATGGGATGGGATGGGATGAACCTTTGTTAAGATTCTGGATGACACCAAACTGAGGACGGGGCAGGGGATTGTGGTTGTGGAGGCTGCCAGTGGAGACTGGAAGTAGGGCTGTCAGGCAGAGGGACAATAAACAGTCTGCAGAAAGGAACTGATAGAAACCTCAAGAAGTTCAAAAAAGACAAGTGCAAAGTCTTGCATAAGCGGTGTATAAAATACAATGGTACAGGAGAGCAAGTGACTGGCCAGCGCTGTTCCAGAAAGGCAGCTGTGAATCTTAGTGAACAAGTTCAGTGTGAATCAGAGCAGTGGAGGCAAGCAGCAATAGGATGAGTGTAGCCAGTAGGTCAAGGGAAATTATTAATTCCTGCTGTTCAAGTCTTGTGAGACACTATCTGAGTAGTGTCCAAAAAAGACATAGACAATGTGCAGCAAGTCTGGCAGAGAACAACTACACATGACAGGTCACATGAGGAGAAGCTGAGAGAACAGGACCTCAATGGGCGATGAATCTATTGATAACTCTACTAACTACCTGTAAAAGGCTATAGACGAGATGAAGCTACGCTGTTCCCAGTGCAAGGACTGGAGACAGTGGAATCAACCAGCAGCAGTGAAGATTCCAATGAGACACACAGTAAAAATTCTTCATGGTCAGTGGGATCAATCACCATCCAAGTTTGCCCAACAACCATAAAGTCTCCATCCTTGAAGATATTCACAACTTGACTAGACAATACCCTGGGCTACCTTGACCTAGCTTTGAAGTCAGTCTTGCTTTGAGCAAGAAAGTGGACTAGATTAGCTCCTTAGATTCTTAATTGTACTGTGAATTCAATTCCAAGCAATTCCAAAAATTGCTTAATATAGTCACTTCAGGCCCCTTTATTTAAAAACCATTATGGAGAATAAATTCTCTGATTCCTGACTTGTGTCCTTTTTTTCCCCCTATTTCCTCTATGCTATTTTGACTCTTCTTCTTGTCTCACTGGCTGCCAGCTTGTGCCTCTCAGCAGTTTTTGCATTATGCCACAGGAGAGCAGTGGGCTGTACAAGCTGGCCAGCATGCCAGGAACCTTTGTGCTTCTGCCTGTTAATCATAAGGTGCTACTGAGGTGTGTGAGCTGGCCAGTGTGCCAAGAGCCTTTGCATCAGCCACACAAAGAGAAATGAGCTAGCAGCAGGCAGCAGCAGATTGCAGAGACGTGCCTCAGTGCTGGCAGGGGCAAGGCCTGAACCACCCACGTTAATTAGTGCAGTCAAATCAGATGCAGCAGCAACCAGGAAGAACAGAGTTTGTTGTCTCACCTTCCTACTGGCCTGGTCATTCTCCATACACCCTGTCATGCAGGCACTCTCATTTCTTATTGGGAGGGGAGTGAGAATCACATTATGTTATATTGAATTATGTTCTATTATAATAATTGTATTTATTACATATATTATATATATTTGTTACATTACATCATATTATTGTTTCTCTTGAGTTTCTTTCCCAATCTGGAAGTCTCCATACTGCCACCATGTTTTGCTCTCTACAAGTGTCCATCTAGACTGTAAAATGGCTGAAGAGCTGAAAGAGGCTCACACTTCCCCCTCTCTTTCCTCTCATGGAGTACAACAGATTTCAGTAAACATCTGAAACTGGAAGTGGGTGTCCTACCTTCAGAAGTGCAGGGAATTAGGCCAGACAAGAAGCTACCTGTTGATAACCTGCTCTTTGCTCTAGCAGGCTCCCTAATGTTGGAAGATAGCATTGGTGAATGGCAGTTTGGACCTTAGTAACTCTTACTTAAAGACAGATGTCTGCCCACATCTTAAGCACCGGGATCTCTGTCATGGTAGGTCACCCCAGTAAATCAGCATGGCACTGATTTCTAAATAGTTGGTCTCATTTACTGCATTCCTCTCTGATAACTGAGTTTGTGCTACTGGAGCCCAGCCTCACTTTCTTCAGCCGCTCACTTCCAAAAAATTATTGACATTGCCTCCAGCCCTTGGATGTTAGTGGTATTTTTGTTTTATGTCTTTCCTAACAAGTTGACACAACTTAACAATGTTGGTCTTGTCACCAGATTATTCTTCTAAATGAGACAGTTATTCACAGTGAGTCATTGAATATTTTACAACATGGTTACAGTAGTTGCTCCGACAGGTACCTGTGTATAGATGAGAGTGTATGTACTGTCACAGCACTGTCAAATAGGAGATGTTTGTTTTACCTTTATTTATACAAACACTCACACCCTCCTCTCCGTTGCTCACAGACTGCCCTTTAATTTTCATGGCATCATCTTTCCACCTTGTTACTTGGGTGGATGCACAGAGATAACCCCACTGCTACTGTATGCCTTGGCTCTTCAGGTTTAGGGTGAATATATGTGTTATTAACATTGTGCAAGTGGAGATGCAACCTGTAGAGATTTTATTTCCTGCAGACCAATTAGCTTTGGGAGAAGGATTCTTTCTTTCAGGTGGGGATGGCTCTGGAAACAAAGTTCTTTCAATTTTTCTGCTTCTTCTAAAGAACTTAATAGCCAAGAATAACTGGAATATCTGCCCATTTGCTTGTAAAACCACTTTGTGACCATCTGGAAATAAAGACCTCTACTGCCTGCCCCCCACCTGAGACCATCCTGGGGAATGAGCGCATGTGTATGCATGTGTGTGTGTGTGTGTGTGTGTGTGTGTGTGTGTGAGAAACTGCATATGTGTTTGTGCATGTCTACAGTAACTCTCCGTTTTGCCTAGAGTGAGGAAAGTAAGAACCTAAGTGAAGCTCACCCCAGATTTTTGATACATGGTAGTGATTAGAAAGCCTTGTTTATCATCTGCACTACGTGGCAAGACATTAGAACTTAACCACTTAGCTTCCTTGAAAACTGTTTTCTGTCTTTTTTAATGTCTGTGTTAATACCTACTTCTCAGATTTTGTTCAGGCTTTAATTAATTCACATTTTAAAAGTACTTTAAGGTTCACAGATACATGTGCTACTTGAATATAAACCGCGTTTGTAAGAATTTGCACTTTTTTGCAGCATTTGAGTTCCTTTTTTCCTTTCTTTTTTTTCCCCTTGAAAAACAATTGTCCCGAAACTACTTAAATAGCAGTAGAGTCTGAGCAACAGCAAAAGGGTCTCTATTCTCTGTCATCCTGTACCTTGCACCTTGTCAGCAGCACCTATAAAGAGCTGGTGGAGAATGGCAGCATGCAGCTCTGCTAGTACTTCACACTCCTTTTGCACAGTGAACAGACTACACAAGGTGCAAGGCCCAAAGGCCTGTGTTTCTGCCCATTTGGGATATGCTCTTTGCATCAAATCTTGAGATTTCTTCCTTTTATTAAAGTAAACCCAAAGGGGTCCCCTAGAGGCATAGCCAATATTCACTCCTTGTGGGCACACAAATCCAGGATTAGCCTGTGGCTGTTCCCAGGGAAAGCAGTTGCTAGTGAAGTCTGAACTAGTGTTAGTCAGGAACTAGAGGTAATGGAGAAGATCTGCTCTGACTGTTTATTCATCTGAATTAGATGCCTCTGGAATGCATATTTGTGTATCCTCAGAGTCTAAAACTCCATCATGGTTTTGTCCTGAGATATACCATTTATCTGAAATTGTTTTGTTTTGCTTTTTTCACATTACTATGAATCCTCCCACAAGTCAGGAGGAACTGAGACTGAAACTATTCTCTGCTGATTTCTCCCACATAGCACACAGAAACACTGAAGTTGGGAGATCTTCCAAACTGCCAGTTCCCTAACATTGTAACATTTCCTTTTTTAAAATGCCACAGTTAGTTTCACTAGGGGAAGCAGAAAAGCAGACTGATAGAAGAATAATTATTCAATCTACATCTGAAATTGTCCTAAGTCTGTGAATCCCCTCCTTTGCAGAGATTCCATGCTGAATCCGTAGCAGCTTACTTCTTTGCAAAGGTCCTACAATGGTAAATTGAAGCCAACCTAAAGCCCATCACCAAAACTCACCTGAATTCTAATGTTTACACCTGACTTTGAATCCAAGTCTAGATTAAAAGAAGAAAATGGAGGTCTGTCCATGTATAAAAGTATATTTGGATGGCTAAAAATAATTAACAAGCACTTGAATAAACTCTCATTAGTAAACTCAAATTTAAATTATCATCTGACTTTTCTAACACTGTAATAATGAGAGATGCAAGAGGTAGGTATAATCAATACACAGATATCTGTCATAAGTAATAGCAATTATTACTATTATTATTAATGTGTCTTATACCTAGAGGTTCTGAGATAACACTTTCACTCATTGTGCATACAGCCAGACACATTCTCAGTTTGCCTCATAAGGGGAGAAGAAAGGTAAATAAACGGGACCAGGAGAAAAATAAAATAAAATAAATAAAATAAAATTTAAAAAAAGTAAGGCATACAACAGGAGCAATCTTTAGCTTTTCAGAGGACTTTTTCAAAGAAACCAAAAGAATCCTGGAATTTCTAAGGAAGATTGAGAGCCTAACTCTTTTATCTCACTGAAAACCTCAGCCTGACAGACTTCTCTGAGGTCATACGGAAAGCCCACGGACAGGGGAAAAAACCTGTCTAGCAAAAAAACGCAAATCTCTCAAATGCTTTTCCATAGAAATAGTGTTTCTTCATACAAAGAACTGTGGTTTGGGCTCATGTCTAGCTAAGATTAAAGAGCAGTGGATAAACATCTATCCTTGTTTCCAACACAACCCTGATTTTTTAAGGTTAGTCATCCCCAAGACCTGGAATGGCTCACTCACATGAGACAGAAATATTTCATTCAGCTTTGCACTCCTAGAAGGCTGACACTCCTGGGCTATGAAGCTCCCTTTTACTTTCTTTGTTTTCTTGGTGAGTGATCTTGACTGCATTTCCACCAAAACAGAGATGCAATGTCTCACAAAGTGGCGTACTGCATGTTTCTGCTGGCATTCTTTGGCTGCGCCTCGCATGTAGGGCAAAGGCTTAGCCTCTAAGATTTGTTGGCAGCCTCCTGCTCTTTGTTCTTCAGAATGTGAAAATAGTGTAAATAGCAGCATCTGCAATTGCTCCTGCTGCTCTGACTGCCAGCCAAGTCAGATCCCCCTCCCCTCGGAGAGCAGTCCACATGCTTCACACAGGCCTGGACTGGGGAGGAATTATATGCGGTGAGAGTGCAGCCTCAGGAGTGCTGTGAAGAATATGGGCCATCAGACAGGAAGGCAGATAGACTGCCTCTGAGTTTGGCTATTCCCAAATGAAATTTAAAAAAAATCTCTTCCCCACATCATGAGCCTTATATATTTTTTTAGGATTTTTGTGTCTAAATCTATCTTGCTACCAAAAATTTTTTAAAGAAATGGAGAGAATAATTCACTCACTGTTTCTCTTGTGCAAGGAGAGCTGTATTCCAAGAGAAACTAACCTTTCTGTCATGATCCTATACCTTCCTGTCCAGATTCTTACACTGCACCTATCATGACAGAGTAGAGACTTCAGCCACTGGGTTCAGGTTCACTCTGTTTATATAATGGTTTTAAGCATTTTTAAATGTATATGTAGAAACAAAGTTTTAGGAATTATGAAAAATAATTTGTCCTTTTTTTCCACCATCTATATACACATGCATACTATATGCTGTATATATCCATCACAGCAGATCTTTTGTCCTCTTCAGCTCTGAAAATAGAGTTAAGTCCTTTTTTGGGTGAAAAGCATTTAAAAATACCTGTTTGTCTGTTTGAAATCTGCAGAATAACAGATAGCTGTCTTCTTCTATGGTCTGTAACAAGAGAAGGTGGTAAAGAGTCCTGGAGTAAAAGCGTGCCCCAGAGAATTTCTGTTGAAGGAAAAATTCTGCAATCTTCTTTCTAACCAGCCCTATCAGGCAATGCCACCCTAAAAGCAAACCCTTCTCATGCATAAAAATGGCACAGTAAGGTCAGTGACATGGATGAATTGTCAAAGTGTCTTGTAGGCAGGCAGATGGCTGGACTTATAGGTAGCTGATGGCAAGATTAAAGTCTTAAACTTCCTCTTCCAATCCCATAGAAATATTACAGACAGACAGACACACAAAAATTGAAATCCTAGGGATACATACAGACATAATTTTTGTGGGGCCTAAATTGTGATTTTACACAATTCCCCCCCCCCCCTTTATTTAACTACTGCAATTTCCCTTCTCTCATCTATATATTTCAAGAGATAGACTAGACATAAAACCAAGTTTGTGAAAGGATTCAAGTTCTGCCTTGGCTGCATGGCAGCTGTCCTAAGCTGATGCTTCATGATGAAGTTCGTATTTTGCGCTTTAAGCAAGGCATTAATTATCTTTCTAAATTATGTTTCCAACCTCTCCTCCTTTCTCTCTTAATACAGTCTTTCAACTCTAAACCAGTAGCATAGCAGCCACAGTCCCATCTATCTTCAGAGACCTGAGTTTCATTGTAAGCCTACTTTAACACCAAGATTCACAGTTTTCAACTACATTACTCTCCTGTATTTATTTTATTTGCATCATTCCAGCACATGCCAACCTCTAGCATATAAAATGCTTGGCTCAGAGGAACAGACGTATACAGCTGCACTGTAATTGTATTAAAAAAAAAAACAACAAGCAAACAACAAAAAAGGCAGACTAATAACTCTTCAGTGCATTCAAAAACTCTGTGAATTGCAGAAGTCTGGGCAGATTGGCACATGGTTGCAGAGGAATAGATTGCACAGTGCTGAATGGCTAAAACTGGAGTGCTGTATAGCCCAAATACACTCACTTTACCTTCAAGAACATGAGATTTTTTTTCCTCTTCCCAACAAGTGGATTTTAACCCAACAACACTAAAATATTTGAGAAAAGTCAAGTGTGCAGTATGTAAACAGAGAAGACTGCAATGGGAACCTAAATCTAAGAGCTGTGTTCTTTTAGTAAGAGAGAAGAAACATCCTATGAGAGAAGTGACCAATCAAAAAAGCTCAGATTTTTAATGCCATTCACTCATGCATGAGTTACAGACCAATCGTTCCTTGTAGAAATTATCTAGCCAGTAGTTTTGACCAATGATTCCAATTTCAGGAAATTGAGAACTGCTCTTTGAGACGTCAAGAAAAAAAAAAGTAGGAAAATACATTAAAAAGATGGTTTCTTTAAAATTATTCACCTAAGTGTCTTCCTATGCAGTTTGAAGATAGCTTTTCAATGTTAAAGCTGCACAGAGTATGCTATAAGATTTTCCATGGTTTATATGAGTGAAAAGCTGAAAATCATATTGAAAAGTAGTGTTCTTATTTTGTACAAAGATTATCACATTTGCAGCACAGAGCTAACATTCACAAAAGCAGGCAGAATGGCACATGCTGTGAGCATACCACTCCAGCTTAAAAGCTTTAATTCAGGAAAGTTGGTCTATTGAGAAAAAAGGAACATAAGCACTTGCCTAACTAGAAGTGTTTAAACTGGTTACCTAAATAAGGATAGGTTGGAGCACACATTTTAGTGATTTCCCACACCAAGGGATTACACCTCCAACAATTTTACAAATGAATTTTCAATCTAATGTAGGGAAACAGAAACTTTTCTCCTCTGGATAGACACTCCTCTCTCAGCCACACATGAGCATTTGCCATCAGCCATTCATTCAGTGGCTGTTCAGTCCCCTGAAGGAGTGGGCTGGGAGCAGTCACTGCACGGGCTGATTCCTTGGCTGCAGCTGCTGCACACCATAGATGCACTGGTGGGGCCAGGAAATCGGTAAGATATAACCTACCCTGCAAACTGCAGGAAGCTGATCAAGGAGACACTTGAAAAAACAGAGCTGTAATGGAAGCCTCATTTTTTTCTCATGAGCTGGCAAGCTGGAGACAAAGACAAGCCTTCTGTAGGTTGTTTGGTCCAAGGTCTACTAAGGGAAAGAGGACCCACAGCCTTGGATAAAACCATGGCGCATATATCTACAGTGAAGAATCTTTTGTTATTCTGAAGCTGGGGAAGTGCAGACATTCTGGTTGTACCCAAGAATGTTAAGTGCAAGAGACGATCAGATGTGATATAGATATGTAATAAAAACCACAGTACATCAGAAAAAATAATATATACTTATATACAGACACACACACAAAGATTCCAAGCATCTTTTTGTCCCTATTGACAACAAACACATTGTTTGAGAATATATTTTCCTGTTGCTTTTGTGTTTCTCTAGCATTTTCGAACATTTAGGGCACAGTCTGGAAACCAAGCTGACAGAACCACCCCTGAGCGATACTGGCTTGCCATTGACCTCGTGCACCAGTCAAAAAGAATAGCCTGCTCTATCTTTTACCCTGGCACGTGACTTCAAAAAAATCAAGCAAGCTTTTCTCATTACACTTATTAAATTTGAGTAAGGCTTGTTATTAATTGACTGAGGTAAAACAAAACCCTCTCACTGTAAAACATAATTATTTAAGCTAAACTGCTGATGACTTAAAATGTCATGTTAAAGCACATAATCTATGTTAAAATGAAAGATAGAAACACCTCCTTTGCCCTAATTGCACTGAATTCAGTGCATTTGTTATGACCAGAAAAGTGAGACTAGAGAAGAATGCAGGATACTGGTGCTGTGTTTTATCAGCCACCAGCTGCCAAGGCTCGCCCTATCCATATGGAAACTGCCTATCAGTGAGCTACAGCAATAGGGAAAACCTTCTAGGCCCATGCCTACAACTAATCAAAGAGCAAATCAGATTATTTATCTCTTATATAGAAGCAACACAGTATGATTTGCTTTACATATGTCCCCAAAGGTGTCTGTGGCCTGGTGGATTTCTTGTAGTCTCTTTATTTCTCAAGCTGTTTCTAGTTTTCTGGTGTACTTTAATTTGGAGGTGGAAAGGGCTTCTTAATAATAAATAATTCATCTATCGCATTTTAGATTCATGAAGCAACTTTCCTTCACCAAAGAGCATTGGAAATTACCGGCTAGTTCATCCCTTCTGATTTTTGCCACAGAAGAGAAAGATCATTCAAATGGTCCAGAAATCTGTCAGAGGAGGAGGGAGCTGATCATGACACTGTCATCCTCCCCTTTGCCTGTAGCTCAAAGGATGGCTGCGTGTATGAATTCTGCCTGACTGGAGGTCCACTGAGATTTGGGACTGAGAAGGAGCTCAAGTAAAATGTGTGTCCTGGGTAGTCACAAACCCAGGAGGACCAACATTATATGTGGCATAAATGTCTAATAAATCCACATGGGAATGCACATGGAAGTAATGACTTGGCTTAATCAATAGCAGCTGCTAGATTCACTTTTATGCTATTGTATCTCATGAGGACACGAGGTGTTTTGGTGTGTAATGGGTCCTGCAAGATCTGTGGCAAGAAGTGTAGTTTGGGGAAAACATCATAACGGGTCTCAGCCCTTCTCCAAATGCATCAAAAATCTATGGGGTGTTGCTGGAGTCTCCTAATTTTGGCAGCATCATAAATTTTTGTGGCTGAGCTGGAGGTGTCCAAGGTTAACTCATCAGCCACTAACAATGAGCATTGTGAAGCCTCACCTTTATTCACCTTCTGAGCAAGGCAGAATCAAAACTCTAAATTGCGCATCTAGGCTTCCCTTCAAAATCAGAAAAGTCTGCTACCTGAGAGTGGCTTGACACAAGCTGACATGCTGAGCCAGGAACCAGTAGAGAAAGGTTTATCTGGTTACTCTGTAAAGATTAATTATCATAGGGACTGTCCCTCATGTCTCCTTTTATCCTGCCAAATGCTTTAACCAAGGGTTAGAGAATCACTGACATTTTTTCCCCTGCTCTGTTTATTCAGTGCCCTTTTTCCTCTCTTTTGGTCATGAACACCCCCTCCCCAGTCAGGCCTTCTCTGCAGGAAGGGATATGAGCTAGACTCAGCCCCATGATAGAGTATGAGTCCGTGAGCTCCAACTCCCAAACTAGCAGACAGACTTTTGCTTTTAGGAGAGGGCCCTGGGAGAGGGGGAAGAGAAACAGCTCTTTTTTCCAGGGGGCTCTGAATGGAGACAGATATATTAGGCATGTTCAGAACATGCACTGAAACAGTAAAACATTTCCACAGAAGCTGTTTATCATAGTATAAAGACATGTCCTAACAAAAATTCACTTGCAGAAAGCTGGTAGGGTATCACTAGCACTCTTTTCCTCTCCTTCTTTATAATCCACAGGGTAAAGGTAAAGCCCGAAAGGACATCAAAAGGGTTTGTTTCCTTGTTTTTTTCCCTGACTTGACATAGCCTTACAAAAGAGAAGATTTTATTTTTCAGCTCCTCCTCCATTTGGGACATTGGTATTTGCCTTCCAATTCTGCTCTTCCCATTGAAAGGGAATTACTCCAGTGGATCCTCCTTGTGAAAGAATAGAACTTTACAATAAACACAGAAAAATGGCATCCTAAGCAAAGGGGATTTCACTGTGAGAATATTTCTATATAAACTATGTTCACTGTCCACTCCACCAGTCCAGTTCATTCACTTATACAGCACAAAGCATAGGGTTTCATTTTAATCCCAAAGGTATATAACTCACACCTTCTATGAAACTTCAGTCAGGAAGAGACAAAGTTAAAACCTTTCTGTCAGAATATGGACACTATGGACCTGTACACGCACCTTCCATAACACAGGTTTTCTAGGAACCTGTTTACTAGTCTATATCGGGGCTAAGATCAGAAACTCAAAGAGCACTTCTTCTTCTGTGAAGTTTAGAGCCATGCTCACCACCTCTCCATGAACTCTACAGAGCTTCGGGATGGAGAGGGCCGAGGGAAGGTCTAGGGAATGATAACAATGAGAGTGATAACAAGCAAGTCATGTGCGATGGTATGACATACCAGTTCAGCTGAAATCAGCTATTCTTTCTCCCCAGAGCAACTGGTGCCCCTATGCAGCCACAACAGCAATGGATACTATTTGGCATAGATCTCTTTACATGCTGGCAGCATTGATGCCAGGGCTTAAGAACATCTGGACATATTCACAATAGGACAGCAGTGTTAGATCTGTCACAGTAACGATACAATCCCCTTTCCTCTTTTTTTTTTTTTTTCTTTTGGGGAGTGGTAAAGGAAGATCATCCAGAATCAACACAGTAAAAAGAATTTCATAAAATCTCACACCATTGACTTGTAAATGGAATTGAATCTGTGGAGTCTACATAATGATCCTATCAAAAAGGGAAGGAGCTATCACATTCATATAACAGATGAGATATGAAATGACTACTATGGCAGATGAACACCCCAGAGGTATTTTGCTTTATTCTACTTACTGCTTTTGTATCTCCAGTTTCTCTAATTTTAGTTATTTTTTTTCCTCAGGTCTCGAGACAAGAACAGAAAGACTATCTTTTCTTTCTTTCTTCCCCCCTCCCACTTTTTTTTTAACAAATAACCTCATAGAGAAGTCAATAATATAAATACTTATGTTTCCAAGGTCAGTGCTGGGGCTTTATTAAAACTGATTTTTCACAATGTATTTCTCTGCTCTTGCTTCTGCTGTTGCTGCTAGAAACCTTCCAGTCATTTCCCCTTCCCTATAGTCATCATTTGGGTTGCTGAAAAGTTAAAGTGCTTGCAGCAAACAGGGGCCAGGTAGTAACAGGCTTACCTTCCTCACTCAAGAAATTACCCTGTTTAGGAAAATCAGATGCAAAGCCCTCCTCCCTCCCCATCTAACCCTCACACATTCCTTTACATCTCTTACCTTCATTCCTTTTCCCCTTCTCCCATGTCCCCCTCTGCTCAGCATTTTGATTAGTGACTACTTATAATAATCAGAACAGTCACTTAACTAGGAGTCTTACACTCGCACCTGAAGCTAAAACACAGTGTCATAAAAATGAAAAGTCATCAGAATCGCAAAGACTGCTGTTTGCATGCAGCTGCCAGTGGAATATATTCATACAGCAGTGATTGTGCAGTGCTGCTGTTATTCAGCACAGGCTGGATTAGTACATAGACCCTTCTATCACTGCCCTCCAGGGATTCACACCCTGGGTTTAATTAGGGTTTGTGCCTGGTTCTGCTTTGGAGAGATGCCGAGTTAAGTGCAGCCCCAGTGTATTGTGCTGGATGACCTCTCTCTATGTGGAACATGCTCCTGCTGTGGCACACAAACACACATGCACACCCTCATATTCTCCTACCCCTTTTCTAGAAATTATTGCCAATATTACAGTGCAAAAGCTGGAGGGTACTGGTTAAACTGTACTTTGTACTTATTAAACATTGCTGGCCACAGGGAATGAAACGAGCCAGGGCTCATTCACAGGAAATGTTGTTGGCACTCTCTAATTGTATAGAACAATATAATCCAAAGTGATGTAATGAAGATCTATGGAGAAAACCAGCCTTTTCCTTTTAATAGAATGCCAATGTATTTCAATTTTTATTTCATTCACTAACAGGTTGAGAGATGAAAAGCACATGAAAAGCACAATGTGATCTTCCACCATATTCTACATACCTCATATGCCCTATACACATGGATGTTTTGTATAAAAATGTATCAGTAAACAAGGTATAGAGTGGTAGATAGAGCAAACAAGACTTTGAGAGTTAAAACTGTTGCTAAGTCGATCCTTCATGCCTCTTTCCCATTACAAAAAGGAAGGGAAATGTCCCATACTGTGCCCAGAGCTTAGATAGCAACATTCGAATTACCAAGTGCTACTGAAAGTGTAGTGCATTTAACTTTAATCTTATTTAAACTTTTTTATTCTCTTTCATTGCTTTGCTTTGAAAGGCCCTCAAGGAAGCTTGTGAAATGTGTATTAGCTACCTGAAAGAGCAGTTGTCTCCTATATGAATAAATATTTAGAAACTATTCCAATGTCCCCTGGAGTCAATGGAATTTTTTTCATTGATTTCTGTCAGCTTGTATAAGACCTTTAGGTAGTTGTCTAAAAGAAACAGTTTTGCCAATTTTATATTTATATTTTCTAGTTAGATTAGTGATTGAGTAGAGATAAACTGGGAAAGCCTTGCAAAACTGGAACAGAGTGACTTGTGTTACTATAACTTGTTTCCTTTGTGCCAGTTTCATCTCTCGTTCCTTGGTATTTGCCACAGGTGAGAGGGATGTAGGCTTTGTGCAGAGCAGTACTGTACAGAAGAGCACAACACAGCAGCCAACTGGGGATAGAAAACAGACAAAATGAACAGAATTGAGCATGGGTTATTATGAGCAGTACCTTACATGGATTTTACTGATTTAGTCACATAGAAAACTTTTACACCTTTGTCCCTTTTTTCATATTAACCACTGTTACCCGCATGATTTTGTTGAACCTCAAATTGTGCTCTTTTCAGTGATTTCCTTGTTAACAGTGCCCCTGCATGAGCCTTGTTCAGAAGAAAAGTATGAAAAAAAGTAGAAAAATGGCTGATTTGAGGGGGTATGATGCAGAGAAAAGGCCAGAAGGGAAGAAGTTATGAGATGATCACAGAAGACCAAGGAAAAAACATGGAAATGTTTGCTTGCTTGTAAGCAAGATACAAGAATTACCAAATCATAAATTGCCTTATGAACAGAGGAATTTTGACTGTCGGGCTAAGGCTAAATTCAAATCCAGTTAAAGACTGAGAGAAAAATTCTTAAAGATCTCCACTCCTGTAAAGGTTGAGATTATCACTCTGAAGTCTGAACAAGTAGACTGAAAAGCAATATTAATGAAACAGAAAGGAAGCATAACACACCTTGTTTAAAGAAGAAATTATGTTTAAAAGTCTGTTTTTCATTTTGCTGGCTCCCAACCCTTATTCCCATAAGATGAGAGAGAGAGAAGAAGTGAAGAAAGCCCCATTACTTCTTTCTCCAGCAACTTTGGTATCTGCTTACTACTGACTTTGCAGCCTTCATCCCACTACTTCACTTAGCTTCCACAGAGGAACTCTTGGATCCCCTTCCTCATACCACAAGCCTCAAAGGGCTGGCCAGTGGCTCCACAAGCCTGAACCAGCCAAGCTGGCACCTCCTGTGCAGTAGATGATGACTGTGCCCCTTTCAACACTCTGCTCCGGAGAAGCAAAGGGAAAGTCATTGTGTCTGCCACATGATGGGGCTCCAGGGAGGCAGAAGCTGTTGAGCCAGACCGTACAAGCACCCGGGAACTTGCAAAACTTTTATTGGCATTTAAATACATATTTAGGGACTGTTCTGTGCATGCAGTATTTAATTTCCACACCTGGTTGTTTGCTGTTATTGAAGTCCATGTTTAAGGATCTTTAAAAGCATTTTTATAAGATCCTATGCACATGAGTATCACAGAAAGGCCAAATACACTTTGTCACTTTGGTGTGTGAGTGGGAGCCAAGGTCCAGACAGACAAGGACCCCTTCACACAGACACGTAAACATGCTCATGCAGCACATATTGCAGCATGAGAGCCCAAGACTTGTATCCGTCTTATAAGCAAGATCCAAGAATTACGCAAATCACAAATTACCTTACGAACATTATCATTTGTCCTGCTGTCAGATGTTGGCAGGTATTGCTGTCTGACCCAGTTCTCAATGACAATGGAGCATTCCTGTCTTTTACTTCAAAGTGCAACTGGCCCTTTTGAGTCTACCTAATAACCCCTAGTATTTATTTCACACTTTGATGAAAACCAATTTTTTTTTCCTTCATTGGAAACATGTACTAAGTTAATATACATTGTCAGATATTTTTTTAGATGGAAAGGACCCGATTCTTCACTGACCTACACCTTGAAACCACTCTGTAGCTACAGGGGTTGATGATTTTATTAGGCATAGGGGAGGTAATAACTTAGTCCAGTATATTAACTAACTTGGGTCCCTTCCACACCTACTTCTTTCATACAGGAGACTACATGGAAATATTAGCAGACTCCTGATTTGGGCTTTTACAAGCTGAAGGACCCCCCAAAAGGGTGAGAAAACCTTACCATTTATACTCCAAGCAGATCTTCCTACCACTATAACATGGGCTGCAGATCCCTCTCTTTGACATGCCGACAGCATCTCCAGGCATGGTGTTCTGACCCAAATTGCCTCATCCTAACTCATTCAGATGCCCTTCCTGTGAGTCAGATGCGTCAACACACCGACTCATGTCTCCAGTCTTCCTGCCTCTTCCCCAGACATTCAGCAGGTATGCACAGTCTCTGGCAGAGGAGAACTCAGACTGTGCATATGGAGGTGGAGGGGGGAGACTGGAGCAGGAGAGCAAAGCCTGATATGTTTTGTCACCTTGCAAGACTTGCTACGTTCTTTTCTTTCTGCTGTTGAATGGGTCCGCCCATCTCCCATGGTCTAGACCCAAACAACGTTTTATTTCCTTAACTGGATATAACCTACAGGTAGAAGGTAAAAATTCAGGGAGGGCTCCCTCACAGGTTGTCCACTCACATTGGCTTATCAGTGCTTTCTCATGGGAGTGCTTTTAAGAAGTCTTTCGCACAGTCTCACATCTAAAAGTGCCTTTCTCATTAGAGAGGTTCAGGCAGGGCAGGTCTTAGCAGCAGTATTTTCACGTGGAGGAAGAACTGCACCACAGCTAACAATAAGCACTTCTTCAAGAGCTAATTGAAGATAGAATGTATAACACCATCTGTAACCAACCATCTGGTGATTCCCAATAACACTGCCTTCCACACCACAAGGAGGGGAGGAATTTATAGAATAGCAATCTAGTTTAAACAATCTGATTTGGATAAAACGTGAGCCCCTCTTTGCCACCTCCTCAGCTATTATCCGTATTCAAACTGAGTGAAACCATAGCTCTTGTGAGGCTTAAAAAAAATTGCTATAGGACTATGAATAATAATGACGATAATAATCAGAAATGTATTTATTAGTTACCTTTGAACTTTCAGATTCCAGTTGGACAAGATGCAGGAAACGAAAGCCTCAGGAGAGTCTTTTTTCACAGAAATGACAGACCAGTTTTGCATTCCCAGGGGACAGTGCTAGCAGAGATAAGTATCTAAAGTTAGGAATGATTATCTAAGTTGAACTTACAAACCTTATACAGTTCACCATTATTCCCTCTGCCTTCTCTTACTAATACTGAAGGGACTGTAAATTAATGACCACCAACCTGTCAGTTGTGAATCAACAATATATTTTACTCCCAGGAATGTAAAATCAAAACAGATCCCCCTCAAACATCAGTGGTTTCTGATGTGTTCTTGGAACATAAAAACACCTGACATTATTTTTGTCACATGTCATTAGTGAAATTTGAACCTGTGCTTAATACTCAGGCAGCATTTTCTTTAAACTGTGAGAGAATTTTAGCAACTGCATTGGGTACCCTTGCAAACACAGGCAGAGACTGGTAATATGGACAGACCTTCACTTTGAGCAACACAAATGGCACCAACTATAATAAATATGAGGAGTGATTCCCAAACCGAAGACTGGCAAATAGTTACCCAGCTGCTACAGAAATAGCAAGATAGATTTTTTTTTTTTTTTGAAGAAAAGAAATTAAATGAAATGGATATTAGCTGGAAACATCTGTGTTCACCACAGAGCAAAATGCATATTCAGCAGCCAGTTTATTGGCTCTTTAGAGGATGTGAATGGTGCATTGTAAATAATGACACGCCTGTAATAAATTCCCAGTAAAAAAGAGAGGGGGACTGAGCCTGTTCCTCCCACAATTCACATTTCTGGGTCCCTGCTGTGAGTGATGATTCACAGCAGTCACAAATTCCTGTTTTCAAAATGCTATTGTATACTCCAGGGCTTTCATTAAGTTTTACACTAGCAAGGGAAATTTAAAACTTGAGAGAGAGGCTCTGTGGTGACATTCATTTAACACTCACTGTACTGCACTGATAGATGTGATAGGAGGGTGCTTGTCAGAAATCAGTCTGTGTAGCTTTCTTTAAATGTAAAGAACGGTGCATGAAACCCTGACAGTGTGTAAGAAACAATTCAAAAACTACCAAAATTGTGACTTGACAGCTTTTGTGTTTTGGAGGTGTATAAAACATTGCATAAATGTGTTGGGCTTCAGCATTTAATTTGTGCTCCTATGGGACAGGCAGCTGTCTTAATTTCCTTCCTGATGCAAGTATATTAGGACTGTGAGTGTTATGTATAAAAGATGTACTGCTCCAGCCTCCCAGTTCCAGGATAGAGCTAGCTGCAAAGAAAGATCTCATTTCAGAGAATATACCTTTTCCTGTCAAAGCTGGGTATCAAGATGTGCAGATGAATTTTTGTACCCTGACCAGGGAATTCCTAGAACATCATTCTAGTGCATGGAGTTCCAGTCTATTCCCTCCACTGGGCCTTTCACCTCTAGGACATGGTTTTATATTCAGTCTACATCATTTCATCCAAACGGTTGTTCTACAGCTGCAAAGCGCACTAATGAGATGAGTTTTTGGCAGACTCGCAAAGTTCTCAGTGCCCAGAGTTACACATGTTGTACACTGTCTGCTGGCTACCTCTGTTTGCACTTAAGGAGGCACTGTAAGATTTTTTTTTTTTTAAGCAGAGGATATATTGCCCAGTAGCTAAAATGTTATATGAATGTCTTCTCACACTGGTGAATTTGCCATACCCCATTCATTTAGAAAGGAGGCATCCTTATTCTTGGCTAAATTAAGGGCAGATTTTCCAAGAACCAGGGCCAAATTCTGCTCCATTATTATAGTTTATTTTTTTTTACCCAAGTGCATTTTCATCTTTTCATTTTGATTTCTCAAGCAAAGACTAAATGACTGTCTCTCATATGGGTATAGCATATTTCTCTGCTTCTTTTTTGCTCTGAAATTTAAAACCTTCTGTCAGAATTTTTAGCTATAATTACTGAGTTCAATGTTTCACACTGAGAGCTGCACCCAACACAGGTATGAAGACATGGGAGCATGAAATAAAAGCAGGTCAGATTCTGCCTAATAAAAGTCTGTAACACTTCATCAACATCACAAGTTTATTAATTGCAGGGTCATTTTAAGATGGCATTTGTGAATTTTGTGCAGTTTTCCGCTTGAACAAGAGATTGGTGTAAATCTTGGAAACAGACCCATTACATTTAATTAAAACACAAACAACTGAAAATGTTGTTTTGCTCTCCCTTTACCCTTTGCACTTTTCATTTTCTCAAAAAGTGGGTAAAAGTTTAATGCAGCTTTTGGTTGTGTCTGAGTCTTGCATTAAAAAAACACATGTAAGGTGGGAAATTCCTTGCAACATTAAGTAGTCAACTAATGGCACTTCATTAATTTGCTCTGTTCAGGAGCTGGAGCAGGGAAAATGCTCTAAAAGCACCAGGCTGCAAGGCTTCGGACAAACACCTGCATGATCCTATCCCAGCTCCACATCTCCTTCCTTTGCGTGCAAATGTCCCTGAGGCTATCCAGCCCTGCATGACAACACTCCCTCTACACCTCACTCCCACCTTGAGCCAACATTTTGGGAGCCAGCACTGCAGGATTTGCAGCTCTGTAATAGTTATTTAATTTTCCAGGGAGTACAGACTCATCTTTCTGGGAAGCTGCTGACTGCCAGCCAGCTGCCATTTTGTGGAGTGGCATTATACAGCACGTTGTTGAAGAATCAAACACTGCATGCTCTCAGAGAAGGTGCTATTTTTGATTCTTCTCTTCCTCCTTTCTCACCTACACCGAGGAACTACAGCTCTTCAAAGTGACTGCCTCTGCCTGCTTGAGGTATGGAAAACAATTTTTTTATTTCTTTCCAGGGTAGGAGGAATGGCAGGGTGTCCTGGTGCTGCTGCCAGCTGGCAAATGGTCCGTGGGTCACTGCTCAAGCTCTTCCGATGGGGTCCCATCTACAGGACAGTGGTGCAACAGGGATTTCAGGTACTCTCTAATGCCACAGCCCTATGAAGTAACAAGTCAGGGAAAAACAGATATGCTTCATTTCTGCAAAGCAGTGTTCCTCTTGGGATCTTTTTATTTATTTTGTTTGTGAGGTGGATAACTGGAATTTCCAAAATGAGTTGATGTTAAATGCCAAAAGATACATTAAGCTAGGTATGGTAGATCTACTGATAGTATTTGTTTTCCAAAATTATATTCAATCTGAGACTTGTTCTTAAAAAAGAAAGCTTTTTCTGTGCAAGATCCCTGAGGTAGAATAATAGAAACTGCTTGTTGCCCTTTCTATAATGGAAAAAATGTATAGGTTCATTTTTGGTGGTACTCAGAGATTTGCATCAAGAATCGCCAGAATTAATGTTTCATTAAACTCCATCACTTGAGAAAAATATTTGGTTCTGTCTCTAAATTTTGATAGGTGTCCGTCTTCTTCCCTACAACACATAATAATTAGGTTCATTGGAAGCTCTCACAGGTGTAGGGCCCTTACTTTAATGTGAAATGGTTGGTGGGACAAGACTTTCACTTGGGAGTTTTATTGGTATGAGAAAGCCCAAGTTTTTTGAATAGTATACTCCAAAATGTATTTCCTTGATTTTTGTGGTAATAGGAGCTGATTCAGGTCCAGTTGAGAAAGACCAAGACTGGAAGTTAAGATGTGAAAACTGAATTTGACAGAGCAAGCATTGTTTGCTAATTTCACAGATAATTTCCTTGCATAGGCAATGCAATGCAAATACATATATGCATTAAGAACCTGAAAAAAAATGAATTAATGTTCCTTTCTTCAGATCCTAAGCACTGTTTAGATGCCTGTTTTAAGCTAAACTATTGTAAATCATCTAGTTTTTAAAAAGTTTCTCAATATAATAAGAATGTTTTCCAGTATTACTTTTAATATATTATTGGATTATATTTCATATATATATTTCACACATTTTCTCCCAGTTCTAGGAATCTCGTTTCTCTGTCTCAAGGTGACTTTGAGCCTCGTCACTTTATTGCAGTCTTCAGAGGTTTTCATCACCCTGTTTGCAAGTACCATTTCAGTGGTTAATCACATCAGGGACAGCTGTCTCTGGGGTGCCCTTTTTGATACTGGGATGGAAAAAGCCTTTAAAGACCATTCCTTTGGTGCTCCAAGCACAAAATCAACCACTGACATATGCCCTGCAGATAGAGGAAGCCAGTAAAACGATATCACAGCTATTAAATGGGTTCAACTATTTTTGTCTTTTTTTTTTTTTCTATTCCAATAAATTTTTTGGAACCTACCCCACCATCATTGATTCTACCCCAAGAGAAGGAAGCAGAAAATCAGTCACTGTGAGAGTTTGAAGCATTTCACAGCAAAATGTTTTCACCTCCCAGGAGAACTTGAAATATGTTTCCAAATAGAGGACTTGGAAACTTTTCTTTAAATTTCAGGAATGTGAATTATTTCTATTGAAGACAGAGCATGAGAGAGAAGTGAGAAGAGTAGCTGCAGTTTCTCATCACAGTCTTCTTCTTCCCTTCACCACTTATCAACATGTAAACTTTGTTTTCTCAGGAGTAATGATTTTACAACCACTAGGGACAATAGAAAATGTCAGATAAGAGACTCATTACACCTCAAAACAGCCCAACCTGACAAGATTGGAACAAAATTCAGGAAGAATGAGTGGAATTTTATATGGTTATATTTTGTTTATAAGTGGCCACAAAAGAAAAATATAATGTGTTGATTTTTGTTTAAACTCTATAACTCTATGCTCATAGTATGTTCATGGTACTTTTTTTTTTTTTTTTAACCTCTCTGTATCACAACAGAAGGCTAACTGAAGAGAGAACTCTGCATTCAATGCTGCCATGTTATTTTCAACTTTGGGGATGAAATTCAGAAGTAAAGGAAAGTTCAGATCTAAACTTTGTCTTCTGCTTATCTCTCACTGCATTGCACCACACATTGCAAAAGGAGGTAGCTGGCAAACATGTATGTGTAGCTTTCAGCTACTGGATAATGGATTTTGACACAGGCCACAGTAGTGATGACCTGTGCGAAGTGGACAACTGTTATGAAATCTCATATGATTTTGCAAAGAGCTCATGGTAAGTGTTGTCAGTTGAACAGTGAAGCTTTACAGGCCATTAATTTGTAATGGGTTTCTTGATCATGACTATTTGTGCTGGGGTATATAGATTGTGAAAAGAAATCCAGATGATAGCCAAATTCCTGTTTCTTCTCTGCAGTGTCACAAGTCACACAAACAGGCTGAAAAAGGTCTTTGAACTTTGAGCTTTAGAGGAGTTTACATCAATTGTACTGACTGAGGGCACATTTTGGAGGTCAGCAGTTTATACAAACCAAAACTTGTTAGGGACTCTTAGTGCTATCTGAGTTTTCTGAGTGATAATTGTCCTGTATATACCAGCCAGCAGCAAGGTTGTCATCATCAAAATAAACTTTCTTCCTACCCTGAGCTTAAAATTCATAATATGTAGTTTTCACAGAGAAAACACAGATGTGGTGGAACTCCCTTCCGATCCCACTCCCCAGAACAAAACTGAATAAGAACTGCCTTTTTCTCTTACTTCTGTACTCTTTTTTTCTTCCTGAGTGTCTCAGATTCAGCAGACCTTTGAGCATTCTGCTGGCTGATCACTAAAGAACTTATTTTGTCTCTAAGTCATCTCTACTTTGATGACAGTTTCAACTGTGCTGGTGCCAAATGAACATGGAAACCACAAGGAACTGAAATGACTGCTGGCCAAGCCCAGCAGATTCACCACTTCCCTATTCAGTATCTGCTAAAATGAGAAAATATTATGAAAATGAGCAGTAGTGTAAGGTCCTACTCAACATATGAGCTAAGAAAGTAGGAAGAAACAAAGCAATAATTCCACAGATTTAAAGACCACAAATGAAAAACTAAAAACAGATCAATACAACAATACAAATCAAACACAGGGAATGTTTGCCATCCCAGCAACTGATTAACTGAGATCCAGGTAACCTGTTAATCACCCTTCTACAGTCATCTTCACGAGGACTGGCAACCACTTTGTCTCAGTGTAAATGTTGTGTGTATAAACCCAATTAAATACTCCAAGCCCCATGTTATGTGCAGATTCACACAAACCATAGTGGTTTCTGTCTCTTATAAGGACCTGGGTTGTGTGGTAAGTCTTTTCAGGACTTGTGTAATCCACTCATTGCATCCCAACTAGCACTTCTTGTGCTGAGACCAGGACGCAAAGACTGACAAGGAACCTGTGGATGAGAAATAAGAGAATATTTACATTAATCATGCACAATTACATTTTCCATGTAATATTGTCACAAGCTTGGTTCCAGGGACACTTCATAAATTCAGGAGAATGGCTTAACCCGGAGGAGCACCCTGTTGTGAGCTGTTACAACCCTGAACATGATGAGGGGTAGGTCCTCTTGGGTGATATAATCATTCTTTATGCAGCCCTTTTCCATTCATTTAATCCAACAAGCAAACAATGCTCTCTGTGACATAGCCAGGCCTGGAGACAGAAGAAAGATTCAGTGAGAGAACATACATAGAGAAACTGGTCAAATTGTTTATTGTGCCCAAAGAGAGTTCTGATAGTTAGCTTCCACTCTAGACTTCTGGAGCTTAAGTTTTGCTTCTTCAAAAGTATAAAGTCAATAATAATAACAATTACAACAGCTCAAGAAGTAACAGTACCTTAGCTGATAATAAATGACACAGCACTTGCCCATTCTCAACCAAACTGGCCCCAATCTTTGGTATTTCTTTAATTATTTCCTGATGTATGTCTGGGCTCTTGACTGGATGGTTTTAGTTCTAAAGCATCTCCTAGAGAACTTATTTTCAAGTCAAAGATTATTTGCTTTCAGCTAAGAGTAGAATAATAAATAATTTACTGTTTTCCGGACAAGCAACCACAAATTCCTTTGTTAAAAATATTTGCTTGCCAGTTGCACTATCATAGGTTAATTGCTCAATAACAGTTTTGAAGGTGATGCCTGGCTGACAATTCATACTCTCACATTGCTGAGTGAAATCAAACACATGTGGTTACTGTCAGTCTGGCTCTAGCATATGAACCACTCTACAAAGGGATCATAAAACAAAGTACAATGTGACAACAATGGAGATCACTGATGTTCCTTGTGAAAAAGAGACAAGATGAAGGAATGTCTACCATGGAGAACCAGATGGAGAGGTCTTTATAGATGCTTGGTCTCCTGATTCAGCCACATCTGCTCTAGTGGATTTATTACTCTCCAGCAATAACAGCATGAACCACAGCTCGCTGGAATCAACAGGGGCCTTTCTACTAACTTCAGAGCATTAGGATCTGTTGCTGAAAGTATATATGTCTTCCTATTAATGCCACTGAGTGTTAGGTAGAGAATATATTTGGAAGGCTTATCCTAGTTGATTTCACAAGGTTTAACTTACAAAAAGTCTTAACTGATTTTTTATATATTACTTGGTGGGGTGTTTTTGCAACCTTTATTAATTTAAAATCTGAAACTTCAAAGCATGTAAATACAGTCAGATAAAAGATAACGATAACATAAAAGGTTCATAAGATTGGTAAGATATTGCAAACCAAATGAGAAATATGGTTCATAGGTATTACAAACACATAAATTGTGATTCAAATTATGTTGCTTAGACAATTCAGGAGTACAGGAACTTTTAGGAAGAGGTTTAGAAGTTTGTATATGAAAGTCTGGTCAGAGTCAGGTCTCCTTAGAATTTAGCCCAGTAAAATTAATTGATAGGAAGGGGAAGGTTATATAAACATTGTTAAAGCAGAAGTTTACTGTTGCTATAAAATTTCTCAGTGGGTAAGGTCATCATATCAGTTCAAATTCCAAAAAACACTATGTTCTGATGGTTTAGTTTAATATTGTTATGATGTTCTAAGGGGTTGGATCTCCAGAAGTCCCTTCCAAGCCTAACTATTCTATGATTCTGTGAACTCCAGTGACTGCACTCACTCTTGGAAACGAGGAAACAGTAGTTACCACTGGAATTTTGGAAAATGGATAACAATCAAAGCAAAAACTCTTCAGTTTTAGAATCACCCTACAATACTAAAATCAGTCAGAAAATCCATAAATGAAACAGCTATGATGTTCTGCTTTTCCAGATTATTTTATATTGTGTGTTAATGATGAGTATTATTTACTCACTTCTGTACAGGGAAGGAAGATGAATTGTGTCTTTTGTGTCATTAATCTTTAGAAATACTGCACATGAGCTATTAAAATATTTAAAAACTTATTTTTTCTAAATGACATTGTTTTGATGCCTGGGATGGAGTTGTAGAGATTTCATTGAAAGCATGATGACAATGTCTCTGAAAGATGCTGAAGTGCATGTCTGATGTATTTATCAACACTTGGGACCAGGATGCTGCTGCTGAATGATAGCCTTGTCATTGTTTCTCTTCATATCACCATCCAGTCATTAGAAGCAGGGAAATTTGGGCTATCTGTTTTTTTCCTAGAACTAATCTGTACAAACTGCTGGAAAGAGAACTGTCTGAGCTTTCATTTTCAAGAGTGTTCCAATCATTTGGTCTACACCCAATCCAGGATGCTCCTGTATGCTGCAGTGGCCATGGCTCTATAGAGAAACCTTTCCAACCTCGAGTGTATGTAGCCATTTCTGAGCATGCTGAACCTGCCTCTACCCCTTACAGTTTATGCAGTAAGTCAGTTTTATACAAGAGATGCTTTTCTACTGCTATTGACAGTTTGGCAGTGCAGTGTACTAAAATAACTTGACACAGGTTTATGCTAAATGCACCCAATCTCTCTTGTTTCTCCTAAGAAGCAAGAATAAAGTCTTCAGGGCTGTCATTCTCCAGCAGCTTTTTCTAACTCTTTCAAGCAGTTAGACCTTCTTTGATGAAAAAAGCATAGCCTGCATGCCACACTTACCCATGTACATGCACTCTTCATGGCACATCAGTTTGGTAGTTGTTGGCTTATACAGGTACCAGAAAGCACATGATGCTTTCTGCATATAGACAGCAAACTTCCCACCTTCCACAACACCCTCAGAGGATCACAAAAACAAGGAATCACTATTTCTCATCAGACACTTTGTAAGTGCATTTTGTAGAGAAAGACTTGAGAAGAAGGTAGTATTTTCACTTTCAGATTCAGTTCCAAACAACTAGCTGAGGAGGAAACAGCTGTCAGCAGCTGTGAAATGAGGAGAAAAGAGACCAAGAAACATCACCACAATTTTGGATAAATTCCAAGAAGAAATGGGATATATAAGTCCTAGGTAAGGTTGAACAAGATAATGAGGTGTTGCTGCACACTGTATATAAGATGGTTTGTAGGTCTGATGTTCAGGGGAATGTAAAATTACTAGGAAGCATTTGTGCTTACAATTGAAATCCTAGTTGTTTTTCACATCCAACATTGCAGAATGGCAGGACTCTGACTGTTGGTAATATCTCAGTATTCCCAAGAGGAACAGAGGTTTTAAGTAGGCTGGAGAAGACCCTCTACAAATACCAGAGTAAATAATATATTCTCTTTCCAGAAACACTCATCAGGTGGTTAATAGCCAACTTTGGCCAAGGTTTACTGCTTTACTGTTGTACATGTGTTAGTTGTCCAAATACATTAAAAATATAATACACATATGAAAACAAAACCCACACAAACAGGCATTTCTTGCCATTGGGTCTTAGCTCCAGTGTTCAGCTAGTGCATATCTTATATCACAAACTTCAGCATTCCTTGCTTTGGTAAGATCTTAATATATCTTGCTGTCTTCACAAGTCTCAGCTCCGACCTTGTAAATGTGTATGCTATACCTACTTTTACATTCACATGTGTATCAACAGAGTGCAGTCAAGTTGTAGTGTAGTTAAGCACATTTTCAGGTGAGGGTAGGGTTACTTTCCAGGGGCAGTGTATAGCCATTCATAATCATTCTGTATGTGACAAAGAACAAATGCAACAAGTAGGCTATGCAGGAACACTCTCCAGGATGTCATGTTCCTCCAATCTGATGCTTTTACAGAAAGTCACAAACTAAATATTTCCCTCAAATATCCAGGCATTCGAACAGTCTTTCAAAGTTTAGTGAGTCTCAGTGGAAGTCCGAAAGATATCTACACTCTATATTTTTCCCTAGTAACTCAGATGTTTTCCTTTCATTGTTACAATAGAATTATTTAGTAGAAAGCAAGTGTATCTGGACTTTGCATAACAAATGCAAAGGTATGGCTGCTGCTCCCTAATTTTTCCAGTCTGAGATCAAATCCTGACCATAGGAAGAAGTTCTCTGAATCAAATGAGTTCCCGTGGCAGAGTAGGAGGCCATGTGTATAAGGTGGTTGATAAGGTAGGGAGCAAATCTTCGATGCTGTGATGTGTCAGGGTGTAAAAGGTGAGGAAGAGCAAGCAAAGATGATAATATGGGAACACATCTTTGAAAGATTTTTCCCATTTCAAAAGAACCCAATAGAAAGGCTTATTCTTTCTCCACCTATAATTCCCAGTAAGGTACCTGGGTCCTTCTTAGCACCCCAGACTTTTGTGTATTGAGTATTACTGCCTTGCTGTGGCACCATGGCAGGCTGTCTCTCATCAGCCCCTGCTGTGATACTCGTAATGCTTTCACTCCAGGGAGTGCTTCCCTGCTTGATGCTGCTAGCAGATTAAAGCTGTTCTAATTTTCCATCCTAAGCCAAATAGATGCATAAGCAAGCTGTTGGATTGTTTCGCTACGAGTGCCGTACACCATCAGCCTGCTTGCCGCTCCCCCCCGCCCCAGCACTCATAATGGTGGACATTTGCAAGTAAAATGTGGGGTGGAGGGCAGAGGTGAGGTTAAGACAAACGATAGACAAGGAGGAGTTCCAGGAATATTTTTCTGCCAAATCTTATTTTTCAAGCTGATGTCCTGACTCCTATCTCTGTGTTAGTGTCAGGAGATGACTTGAAAATTAGGGAGTCTTTTTCTAGGATCAGAAAAGTCATCAAGATTCATTTGATCAGAAGAGTCTTTAAGATCCAATGTTTTTCAGAAATAGGCTGAATGAGCTTGGTAAAGATTAGATGCCATACCAAAAATACAGTGCAATACAATTTATTTTTATATGCCATCCTTCACACAAAGTACCACAAAACACTTTAGAGAGATGGAAAGATAATGCTTTACAGAGTTATGTACAGTAACTCCCAGACAGGAAGAAAAGGAAAATGACATATGGAAATAGAGCAGAGTAAAAGGGAAAACTGAAATTTTAAAGCAGTAAAGATACAAGTAACTATTCTCATGGATGAGTCCCCACAAAAAGACTGGAAGAATTCAGTGACAGGGCAGGAGAATGATAAGTGGAAATTAACATCAAAAAATAGGCTAGAAAACATGGATAAAACTAGGATTGCTTTCACATTTCAACATCTGGTAAAAGGAAGCAATATAGAGGGATACCTGCCTGTCATTATAGCGGCTAGGCAATTTTTTAGCAATCCAATATTATCAATAAACCTACTTGCTTTGACTGTCCATGTGAAATAGACCCAGAAAGAATTTCACACACCCAAAGATTTCGTCTTGCCTCTGAAATCAGTCCATCTGTGATATGAGGATTTTATGATGCCTGAACACTTCAGGGGCATTACAGTAATTTCAGGGAAGCTGCTAACCAAATTACATGGAGATAGCTTTGTCTGGGACAGCAGGCAGACTAACTTGCATGCACACAAACACACATGTCCAAACATGCACAAACTTTACCTAAGAAACCCCTTTAAAAATACATTACCAAGTTAAATATTAAACTGTGCTCGATAGTTCTGAAGTAAATTGAAGGACTTGAAGGTATTTATTTGTGGCAGAGGAGAGAGAAGCAGGAACTTCTCTCAGTGTGTATGGAACTACTACCTTTCCCAGAGGATCTCTGTAGCTGGCTGGAAGATGAAAAGGCTGCAGATGAGTAAGGAATGGGGAGGGGGGAAAAAAGAAAGAAAAAGGAAAATTTTCAAAAATAGGATAAAAATTATTCTTAAGCTATTTTGTGTTGCTGTGGCTTTGTCACTGCTGGCCTTGGCAGGCTTTCTGGCTGTAACAGACTTGATTATTGTTTCTGAGAGCACACGGATGGCATTGCAGCATGCATGCAGCACAATCTGCATTGCCTGGATAGCATAGGCATTGGGCAGTGGGTTATCACATTCCTCATATCATTCAAGCCTTGCTGCAGTGATGTGTCATTATATATACTTAATCCAAAGATGTGAAACTGGAGAAGTCACCAGAGCTGCTGCTACTGTAGAACAACATGCCAGCAACCAGTCCCTGATGAAGAGTAGACAAAATAATTCTGTTACAAATCTCAGCTTTTTTAGTTTGTCGTTGTTGTTTTCATAATTCACCTAGCAATAAGCTGTAGCATACAGAACATCTGTGCAAAAATTTGGGCCCTGACTGTGCTCTTACATACCTGAATAAACCCACTGATTCCAGGTACCTGTGTCTCTGGCCAGATTATTGCCACTCTGACTCATGTCTTTTAAGATTTTATGCATATGCCAGGTATTGTTCTGAGACTAATATGTCTACCCCAATGTTTTCTCTTGGTGATTTTTCTCTTCTTCACAAGCCTGCTGTCTGATGAGGTACCTGTCTTAATCCTCTCACTGTACATCCAGGACAGTTCCCCGTTTACCAAAGAAACTTCATTTCTACCACAGCACCACAGTCTCTCCCTCTCATAACATTATTTTTCAATCTTAACTTGTAGCAAGATGGCTAAATTGGAAAACACATGAAAAGGAAAAAATTACTTTTGCTGCAGGAGTGCACCGTTTTTAAGTTCAAGCCCAGTGAAGACTGCATGAGATACTACATATAGTAGTATCTCATCCAGGGTATATGGGATGATCACCAATGCAACTTTCATTCTGTGATTCTGTGATCTGAACTTAGCTTCAGGAAGATGACTTCTGGGCAGAGACAGAAAATTTTTGGACTTGACTCATGACTCCAGTGGCATCATACTCCCTTGCTCCTGTGTGGCATAGTGCTTCTGGGAAAAGGCTTTAGATACACATGAAACTTTCTGAGTGCTACTGCATCTCGTATATTCATTGTTTGGAACCTCATAATTCCTGTTTATTATGGCAAAATTTTGTAAGGTCCTCAAATGCCTAGCATGAAGCATGGCTAGTGACATTCACCCCAAGTCAGAATCAGATCATGTGGCTCCCAGGCCTATGGTTATGGCATAGAGAAGCAAGAGAAAAGAGGACAGAATTTTTCAAAGCATTATATGACTGTTCACTCAAACAGGGCAAAAATCCAGATTTCCCTCCTAGAGGAGCTCACACTGGGAAGTACTGCCTCTCATATCCCCTCTCCGTGGCCCACTGGCTGTTCAACACAGGCTCCTAAAGCACAGCAGTATTAGATTGAGAGATGAAAAGTAGAGGTACACATACCTTCAGACAACGAGGAGAAACCCCTTTCACATCCGCCTTCCTGCAAAAGTAGTCTAAGGACTCAGAAAGTTGATTCCAGAAAAGGTCAACTATGAGTTTCAAGACTGAGTATCCTAATCAACAGAAGTGTCCCTTTAAGTTCCATCTCCCAACATTTTTATTGCTGGAACCTGGGAAGCTCCTGTCTCACCTTCTGGATTTGTGGTCCCATTTCAAGGTGTTTATGAACTCCTTGCTGGTAATTTCCTATGTCAGGGGGACTCTGCTAAAGCCAGGATGCCTACTGGAATAGGGTAACAGGGTTACAACATACTAACGCTTCCATGTCATCTAAGAGTTGAGTCACAGTGAGTAAATATGAGAATACAGCCATACAAAAATAACCAAAACACAGACAAGAAGTTGTTACAATAAAGATATAGACGGAAAGAAAGATTACAGTAAGAAATACTGAGATGTGAGGTGGCAGAGGGATAGAGGGAGACAAAGAGCTCTAGGGGACTGTGAAACCCAGTACAAATACACTACATTAATTCAGAGGAGTTTTCTGCAGGAAGATGACAATCGAACTAAAGAGTAGTCTCCGACATTACACCAGCAATGGCTTTGCCTCTGTATGAATCCCATAGGATTGGACTCTGTGACAGTTTGTTTCTTACTCTGTGTGCCTCCAGATTGGTGTGCTAAGCGAAATAAGGTGCAGCATTCTTTTAAAGATAAAAGGACTTGTTCAAATTTTACATAATCATAGAATTATTCTTTACAGTGGATTTACATAGACATTGTCAGTGGGGAATTCTCTCAGCAGCTTCAATTACTGTATTTTCATGTGCATTGTCTGATAGGAGATGTGCTGGATCTTGAATACCTGCTTACCTGATTAATGTGGATTATTCATCCCATTGTAATTACCTGTGAATTTTAGGGTAGCAAACATGTGAGAAGAATTTGTATAAAAGCTGCAGGATTTTTGAAAGGCAAATACTTCCCAAGAATCCCTGTATGCAGGCTGACACATTTCATTCCTTATGGTGATACTCTTTGCATTATAGCATTTGACTTGATGTAAATGTGATAGTGCTAAGTAATACTGACATGCAGCAGTGAAAGGCAGTGAAGAACCACTAGGAAACACCTAGCTATTGAATAGTTTCAAACAGTGAAAGCTTTTCATCATCAATTTAGCTTTTAACAAAACTGCCCTCAGATGTCTGTTGTCTTGTTTTCTCCTAATTAAAAACATTCCATTTTAGCAGGTTGTGCTCATGAACCTGGTACAATGAATTCTCCAGTAGAACAAAGGCGTGGTAGCAAACACAGCCTTAGTGTGAGACACCATTTTGACAACTAGGTCAGGCTGGAAACCAATTCTGTATAGCCTGTGAATAGGTTTTCATGCAGTTGAGCTCATTGGGTGGAAATCTGTCTTAGTGGGATATATGCTCCTAAATCGCTCAGGGCTCATATGTGCAGGTACGGGCAGGCAGATCTGAACTCCTCTGCTCACACAAGACTACAGATGCAAAGGTGCTTTATTGTTTTGGAATCCATGCAGGTACCTCCCTGAGTTACTGTGCATGGCTAACACTTCATTGAAATGCCCAGCCTTCATTTTTATGGGCTAGGCTACTAAGTGGCTGCCAGAGAAAAGAGCCTTATGTTTACATTACCTTCCTGGACTCTAACTGAATTGCATACAGACAAGGCTTTCTGAAAACAATTTTTTGCCTTTTATTTTTAATAGTCAAAGTAATTTCATAGTTAGGATTCCTACTAAAAATAAGTGAATTGGCTGAATTCAGCTGAGGGGGTTAGAAATAGTCTCCTGAATGATATTTACTGACCTTGCTAATTTTCACCAATGTCATTCCACAGCTTCAGGTCAAAACTGACTGAAGTGAGAGTAAAGAGGAGCCTGAATCACCTGAGCTACATTTAAAGTTAAACAGGGTTGCTGATAAGAGCTTTATGATCTTGAGCTCATTATAGCCTGTGCAAGCAGAACTATATTGATACATCAAATTGAACATTAACACAAAAAACCCTGTGAGCAGTCTTTTCACTGCTCTGGGAACATGTACAGCTCAGGCCAGCAGAGAAAGCAAACACAAAGAGCTTAAGGAGATATCTGCTCACATGATGCACCCATTTGCTTAGAAGTTCTTCAGCCACCCTTTTTTCCTTTCTATCACAGAATGGACATGGTGTCCATCATCTCCTTCTGAAAGCCTTTTTTATCATCAGTGACCATAATCCAGGGTTACTCTTTCCTGACAGTGATGTATTGTATCTCTGTAGTTAACAACACAATCTCATATAACCCTTGAAGGACTCAAAGAATTTCCTCTTCTCTTTTGATCATTGCCATCCATTTAGTGTTAAAGAGATGGCAAGGATAAGGTTAGATCTGTACCCACATCCCTAGACTTGTTTATCGTGTCATCATCAGTTCAGTGTTTTACCTGTTTATTCAGTGGCAAATAGTATGCTTGTGCTGCTACCACAGGAAATCTCAACCTCTTACATATGTATGTGCAAACTGAGTCTGGAGGCTACAAAGTTAGAAAGCTGTAATAGTTCCCATAGTTCCCATGTGCTGATCCAATAACTGGTCTCAACTTTGAGCCAATAGACTCTATTTCTGTTGTCCCTCAAGGGGACAAGCCATCGTCTGCCTCTTTGAGAAATCCAGCTCAACTCATTCTTGAAACACAGTGCCAGACATGCTGACATGCATTGAGTGAAGTGTTATAATTGAATGGTTTGGACAATTTGAGACTTGAGATGTGATGAATACTTCAGCAGAAATTCTCCTGATACTTTCCCTTCATCTACAAAGAGAGTGGGTGGTTTGATATCTGCATCACTAGTTACCCACCAAACCTTACTGGGAATAATTAACACCTGATCCAAAGACATAGCAGTTATTTCTTTAAAAAAAAAAAAAAAAAAAAGTATGCAGAAATGAAGAGATGCCATTTTATTTTTAACCTGCTGTGCTGTACAGAAAAAATGTTAACAGACTAAGGACCAGACCCTGCTCTCATTTATGCATGTGAAGCTCCACCAAACCCAACAAGAATCATGCACACATGTACGGGCAGGATTTTGCCCATAATCACTGATAGCACCCTTCCTCACAGTTCACATGCAATGTCATATAAATCTCTCTGAGGCTTTCTGAGGTATGCAAAAGTGGTAACGTTGAATTTGGAGGATGATAAAGAAAAATACAAGTGTTTTGAAAAACATGCTAAAGGAGAGTTTTTCGGTATGATTTCACTTTGTCTAATTCACTTGCTAATAAGGCCATCCTGAAAGTTTCATCTGTCAATTTGTGTTTAACTGTAATATTGATAGATCTGAAAAGGTTGCCTACAGCAAAATTTACACAGTACTTCTCATTATAAAACTCCAGCTTAACTGCTTATATTTTACCCTGATTTTAACTGTGCTGAAATGAACAACATCAGCTGCCATTCTAGGGGAGAATGTTTTTTGGAGACTTTCAGGCAGTTTCCTTTCT
>VXAU01000074.1:0-16614 GCA_013399695.1 Formicarius rufipectus | reverse complement strand
TTTTTTTTTTTTTTTAAATCTTCCCCCCCTCTGCCTGTCCCCCCCACCCCCCCCATATTTCTGAGAATAAGGAAAAGTACAATTTACCAAATTAGAAATATATAAATTTGCAACTGTTTTATGGAGAGCTAGATGTTTGACCTTAGACAAGGGATTTTCAATTTGACAGAGAAGCTGTCTGTAAACTGGGATGGAGATTTTGTAGCCAGTTGCTGTGAAAATCTGCCTTAATTCAACTGAGTTGTGAGCCCTGGAAAATCTCATGTTCATCAACACAAATAATTTCTGAAACTTTTCAAAGAGGTCTTTCCAGACCCTGGTTTCACACATTAGTTATTAAAACCACTAGAAATTTCCAGATCCACAGTTAGAAGCTGTCCCTACCATGCCACACTTTAAACATTGTTACCTATCCCTTGCCAGGATCCATGACACCCATATACAGCTGAACAATTCCTGTCTTTCCTTGGCCCTGGTCTTCACCTCCACAACCTTACCCTGCCTCCAGAACCACATGCTGCTCCACAGTGCTGCCTTTTCCCCGCAAAAAAAACCACAGGTACTGTGTCTTAAGGGATGGGGAGCGGTGAGAAGAGTGACCTGGGAATGGGGCTTTCAGAAGCTGTCTTGAGTTTCTAACCATGACTGTGAGCATGTAGCACTTATACTTAAGTAGCTTTATCAGTTCCTGTGAACATAAATTTCACTGAAAGGTAGCTCTGGTAGTTTTCTAGGATTATTTTTATTATTGTTATTATTATTATTATTGTTACTCTTCCTGTAGTTGTTATTATTGCTGTTGTTGTCATTAGATTATTATTATTATTTTAGGCAAGCAGAAAATTCTTAAACAGCAGTCTTTTACCTATCCATATGCAATGTGGCAAGTTTTACACTGCCCAAGCACTTAGGTTTGGAGGTCTTTTCCTCCTTTTCTTGACATAGAAGAGGAGGACTGATTTATAGCTGCAGTGCAATGCAATAGTGAATTCAGAGCCGGGGATAGTCCCATGTCCTTCACCCAGAAGCACCTACCAGCTGCAGCACTCTCCTACTGTGGGAGACATGGGGAACTCCCTCATCCCTCTGATGCCAAAAGAAGGCTATCCCACAGGTGTCAGGATGGAAAAAATCCCAGATGGATTCAGACACACAAGCCCTTCTTCAGGACTTAACAAAAAAGCTCACATGACAAAAAATTGTTTATTTTTAAAATGAGACTCACAGGTCTGTGTATCCATATGAACTGGGACAGTGTCAAGCGGACAGTGTGGGAGTGCACATACCCAAGTTTGCTCTTAGGCAGACGAGGAATTTATCTTGGGTCTGCTGCTCTTAATTTTTCGTACATCTTTCAACTTTCAGGATCTCTTGAAAAAGGGAAATCACTCTAATTCCTTTTCCAGTTTGGGCTAGATCAAGCCTTTCATATTCAAATTACAGCCTGTAGCTGTGGGTCAAGTCAGTGAGTGGAAGCAATAACATTTTTTCCTGGTTTTGGTTGTAAGGAAGACCTTTCACGTTCTGTTCAGTCCAAAGTGAAACTTTAATTTGGTCATTTTTTGGCCTAATTTCTGAACAGACTCTAACATTTCGAATTGTATGTCTTGTTTCAGACAATGTCCTACATCGCTACTACTTCTTGGTGACAACTAAGGAAGAGTTGGGAGGATAATTCAGGTCACAGCCATTCAAGCAAGCATACTTTCTATTAATTGCATCAAGATAGGAGTATTGGTTTTCTTCTAACCTGTAAAAATTGTATGAAAAGAAGGCATACCATGGAAGGTCAAATTCCTGTCTAGTCCTGCAAGCTGTAATATGTCCTGTCTGTGAAGTTGCACCCATTTACAGAAGGTCTGAATTTGGTCTTGCTCTTTTCCAGTGGTGTTTTCCTTTAGCAGCTCACTTTATGGTCGTTTAACAGGAATCTAACACACGTGCAGGAGAGGTGTCACAACATCAGTTACCTGAGATTATTGTAAATGATGTGCCAGCACCTGAAGGAGATGTTGGGATGGATGTCAGATCATAATAATAGGTACAGTGTTGTACCAGGCAGTACAAAGCCAGATGTATTTATAATTCCTACAGCTGCAGCCCTGCTATTAGTCAAGTCTAAGAATGGAGCCACTGATGGACTTGTCAGAGACAAGTTCTCTTTCTAACAGAAAGAAAGTGACGAAAGAAAATAGATGGTGACTCGAGTTATTGCCAATAGAGAATCTTTAATTATACATATTCAATTCAGAGATGGACAGAGGCATGTACCTGGCATTTGTTCCTCCCCAAACCATTCAGTGTCCTTTGTGGTCTCACTCCAGGTCCCAGCGAGTGGGGACAGACATCTCTATCAGAAGTGGTGCGATTACTGATAGTCCCTCCAAGGAGAGGGAAGATGTATAGGCAGCACGACAGACTTATGCAGTCACAGTGTTGTAGATCTGGAGTAAAACATGCTGGCCAGGCTCGGAAGGGTCCCTCTCATTGTGTCTATATCTGCTTAAACTTTTTTGACACAGAAAAAAGACCTAGGCTTTTCACATTACAATCAGAGATGGTTCAGGGACCCATGAACTAAATTCAGCAGTGAACTAAGGTCCTAGAAACCTGTAGCCATCTGAGCATCACCCTGTACAGAAACCAGCAGCGGTCAGTTTCCGATCTCTGTTTGGAGGGGGCAAACAGAGATGTTTATTGAAGTTACAACATACAATATATAGGTTCAGCGAGTAAATATTCATCTCAGGGGCTAGTTTTATGCTAAATATGGAAGGAGATATTACAACTAGGAGATTGCATTATGGTTGCTATGGAGGGGGCTCAGGAATGCAAGGCCACTTTATATTTAATGAACATGAGACAGAAGAAACAAAGGGATTGATACTGTAAGACTCTATCTGGCCTAAGGACCACAAATCTGGTCAACTGCGGGTAGCTTGGAGATACTGAGGCAGCAGATGTCTGCAGACTTGATTGAGTCTTATCAGGCTTGGGAACCTCCCAATACACTTTCCCAAGGTTTAGATGAATTTCCAGACAGGTCTCTTGAAACAAAGCTGTTTTCAGCCCTCGCAGAAACCTTTGCACTGCTGCCAGCTGCAGTCCTAATATAGAGCTTTCTGCACCGTATTTCATTATTTTCATCCTGTAATGGAGTAATATCAGTAACTGTGAATTTATTTTCCACATTTAAAACAAATAGAATGGTACAAGTCTACAAGTTTGGGAGGTAACCATCAGGGATCAACTGCTGAGTCAGGTTCCTAGGATGACAGCTGATTACTTGGACCTCATCATGAATATTCAGAGGCGGATATCATAAAGCAGACAATGCAGTGGAAGGGGTGATCAGGTAACACTGGAATCAGAAAAACAGGCTAGGGAGGGAGAAAAACAAATAGATGAATCTTTCTATGATGATGATGATGATAATGATAATGAAGAAAAATGGCCCCAAAGTGCTATGTCACTGAGATTCTAACAACAGACCAGTCCAGGAATTAAGGCAAGAACCATGTTGTGCTAAAATTTTAAGGGTTTGAACATGGAGGTTGTCTTAGAAAGTGTTCTGGGAGCCTTCAAGGAAAGGCATACATTAAGACTACATATGACCTCCATTCCTTTACAAACACTTCCAAATGGATGTGCTTTAAGTATAACATAATTTGGATGTACTTGCCTTGATTTATTAATGAAAAAAATTGCTATAACTAGGAGTCAAAAAACCTACAGCAAACCATGTCAGAAATAATATTTAGAGAGGGTAAAATCTGTGCTTTTAGATCGAAGACTTAATGCAATACTAGAATCTGTTGATAATATTATACAACCACATATGAAAGAAATCAATGTGTGTTTTTTGTTAAAAGTTTTGAGAAAAGTGAAAAATACCCCAGCTGTGTAAGTCTAGAAAAAAACCTGGACATTATTAAGCCTGTCTTTTTGTGATTCTTAATGTCTATGTGCATAATTCCAAATCAAACATATTCACATTATTAACTTTTATAAGTTTATTAGTCTCAGTGCTAATGAAACCATTCATCCTTTGCAAATGCACATGGCTCCCTAATGAAACTTCAATAGATGGATCAGCAGTTAAGTGAGTACATTCAAATATTTATGCCAAGTTCTGTTTGCTGCAGTGAACAGGGAAACCAAATCTCTTCCAGGCAGATTCTATACAAACCAAGCAGCAGATGCAATGATGCCACATATAAAATTAAAAAATAAAATAAAATAAAATCCCTTTACCTATAAAAAACCCCATACGTCATATAGGATACTGATATCTGATATACATCTTTTCTTTTTTTTTTTTTCTTTTGGTTTACTCTGATGTTAGTCAGAGGAATTCCATTTGAAAGAATCAGAATAAAAACTACTTAAAAATCTGGCAAAATGAGAGGATATATCATACCTCCAAAATCACAAATATGCTAGAAAAATACTTTTGAACAGGAAGTCAATAATTGACAGATATTTGTGGGGCTATTAGCTGAGTTTTGAAATCTAAATCTTGCGCTGCTAATAATAATTTTAATACTATTTTCACCCTTCCATCCTTTTCTTCATTTACCTGCCTGCATTTTCCCAGTCCAGTTTTCTTAATGGGTGTATATTTTAATGTTATAATGGGAAGTAATTGTTACTCCATATGACAGAATTCCATTTCCTTGAAGACTTAGTGGTTTGTTCTGACTCATTTCAGAAAGTTATGCAAAACAGGCACTTCTGAATTTGGGAGTTCCAGCATTACTGCTCTTAAGTCCCCAACACAAACATTTGTGTCTTGACATTGTAATATTTTAGAGTTTTTTCCTTAGCATTAAATATTTTTTAAATGTACATGATTTGGGACTTCAGAATTCATTTTCAGGAATTCAGAGAAAAATCAGTCTTTATTATCATGCCAAACAAGACAGAAAAACATATTTGCTTCTGGAATATACATATTATCTTTTTTTTTTTTTTCATTATTTTCTACACTGGGGTATAAATACTGTGCCTGTAGCCAAATATGTATCTGCACAAAACAAACAGAAAACATTCTTAAACCAATGAAGTATTTACTTTTTTAAGACATTTTAATCCTATTAATAGTAAATTATATTACCTATTGTGAAAGCAGACATGAAAGAAATATCTGAAGCATACAGCTAATTATGATACCAAGTGAAACATAATATTTATGCTCTCATTGTGTAGCTGGAACAATTTTTCTTTCACTAACTGTGAGTCATCCACTGATTGAAGTCTTGAAACTGATGATGAGAGAGTTGGCTGGCATATCTGCCGTAGACGTTTCATTCTATAGATAATTAATACTAAAAAAGAATCTGGGTTTTAGTCTTTCATATTCCCAGTTCTCTATTTTTTCAACAAAATCTCCTCCTCTTGCTCCTTCCATATATCTCTCTGTTTAGAGGTTATATACTTAAGAATATTAAAAGACATCAAAGACTCTGATAAAGCTAGGGAATGAAGATTTCACTGAACAAGGGTCTGAACCCCAGTTTTATATCAAGATTGCATTTCTGTGTCAGAACATCAGAACTCTTTGAATCTTTGAATTTTAAAATGGCCCATTTTAATGAGTGATCTCAGGACACCATTTGCTTAATGACCGCAGCTTGGAATCTCCCCTTTATTCCAGAAGACTGGAATTCAGTTCTTATTATAATATCCTTCTGTTCTAAGAGGTTGTTTTCCTCACATTGTTTTGCTTAACTTGTGCACTTGTTCATACTCAGTACAGTGGCTACTTAATTACCAAACTAATTCAATTGTGTTTGAATCTTATAGCCTTGATTCTGTATCCCAAACCAACACTAAAGTCGCATATGTCAGAGAATCTTATATACCACAGCCTCCTTATTTGGCAGGTTTCTACTGTACTTATTTTTCCTTTTCCTCTTTTTCTAATTTATTTTATTTTATATTTATTTTTCTATTTTGTTTTCTTATTCATTCTTTTGTCTTCTAATTTTTCACTTCCTCTCCTTCCCAAAGGATACTCTTATTTTACCACTTGCTTCTGAAAAGATTTGCTTTGAACATTTGTTCATTTACACTGATCTGAAAAGTTACAAGAAATAAGCCAGAAAGGTGTTCTTTGAGGAGTACAGCTGTTCTCCTCCCCCAGGAAAACTAATTCATCAGCTCTTTGAAACAGACTGTCTTAATTGTTTAGAAACTAAGAGCTATGGATTTTGTTTGTTAACAGAACTGTCCTGCGTAAAAAAAATCTAGTGTTACAAGTAGGAGCCAATCCCTAGGCACTCATTACTTCAGCTAGGTTTTTCACTCCAGCCTTAATAATTTTATTGGTTTGAGGTGTTTAAGATATTAATTTCAGGTCTTAGAAAAAACAGTTTCCCCTTTTTCCTTTGCTGGTTGAGTTTAAAAAATATCTTTACACTGTGCCGGTTTCACTGATAATCTGGAGTTTTATCTGTTCGATCGTTTTGAAAAGTCGGTTTCTATAGCCCTCACTTAAGCTCAGGAAACTTCTCTTTCTCTGTTGATGGTACATGCTCCAACCCTGGAGACAAATAGTAATCTATACCTGTGTTTCAGTCATATGGAGCCAATGGAGGGATGGAGCGCACAGTGTGAGTACATTCTTTACATCGCCTTTAGACTGACTGGACTGCAGCACCAAATGTAACCCATATCAGAGGCTGGACCTAGCATTCTTCATTCCTCAGCATATCAGTAACCAGACAGCTATTATCTGACTACATCTTAAATGTGGTTATGTACCTGATCATTCAACCCCCATGGAGAAAGGAGCCAGTTGCTAAAATGAAATAAATGCCAAAAGATACTATAAGAAAATCTGAATGTCTAATAGCTCCAACACAGTTCCAATTTTCCTAATGCATGACTCCTCTCACCTTACCTAAATATTCACTGATAATTTTCCTCCATCATTCTCAACTCTGTAAGCTTCTAGGGACAGTTGTCATAAATCAGCATTTCATTGTTTCTGGCTATCACCTGTTTACAATAAAAAAGATGTTATCAGTTAAAAAGTAAGAAATGCAGTATGGTCCAAAGGGCACAGTTGTAGAGAATACCATTAAACTGTAATATAAGGTTCATGCAAATCCACTGCTGTTATCTATTTCATAGATTGCAAAGACCTAGCAGTAGTAAATGTGCCGCAGCATAAAAAAACCAGTGATAATACAGAAAAAAAAAGCCTCTCTAATCTTCAGTAGCAACTTGCACTAAGCAATGGGAATAAACTCCCTGTTTTGTTCTGTTGGAATTTACAATAGTCTCTTCTTCTCTTCCTGCCAGTGTGAGGTTTTTTTGTTATCTCAATTCAGTTTGCTGCTGGACAAAATGTGTCAGCAAGCACTTACTGGTAACTAAATGCATATGACACACACGAAGGACACAAGTATGCTGCAAAATCCATTCAACTGTTACAAATTTCATGATTTCCTTTGAATAAAATCTGTAAAATCAACTTTTACCTAAACAGTACCCTAAAGAAATATTTTTTGTTTTATACCTCTCAAATGCTTATTTAATAAATCTCTTTGCAAAGCATCAAGGTATTTGGTCAATATTTATCTGTAGTGAATAACCCTGCAAATGCTAGCAGAGGAATGACGTTCTGGTCAAAGGTATTCTTTGGAAATGAACATTTTGCAAAGAGGAGCCAAAATGATGTCCTTACAGTATTGTCTCATAGCAGCCTTCCACATAGCTATGATTTTCATATTTCAAGGTGTGAATTCAACATTGTGCTCCACTTTTGCTGTAATGAGTCCCACTCTCTGGCCAGGCAGCTTGCATCCCAGTTAGTCCAATATTCACCTGCAGAAGAATACTGTGGCCAAACCCTGTGTGAAAGGATGGCATGAAAGCAAAGCTAGAAGCAGAGACAGACTGGCCCACACAGCCTGACCTGTCTCCTCCTGAACATTTATTGAAACTGATTGATTTAATGCCTTGCATCTGCCAAACTGTCTCTCAAGCCAGAGGGGATTTGGATGAAGACAGGGGAAGCATTGTAAAAATGGGTTTGCACGTTAGTTTACTGAAAAATCTTTTAACTCCTAGGTACAGCAATTGGCTTATTGAAAAGACTATGCCTTCAACAGAACAGCATCACTAGATGGGAGAACAAGAAGGAAGAGAGGGAAGTGCTATTTGAGGAGCTAGTAGATTTCTTCCCTTGGTTTGTGACTGAAAGAAAAAAATATCCCAGCTGTCTGCTGCATTCTGTGAACATATACATGCATTTAAATTACTTATATCATTACTTACAGATGTAATAGTGAAATATGTTCTTCTGCATTCAAAATTAAGGGCAGAACAGATGGTGAAAATTCAGTTTAAGGCAATATGTCCATTAAAATAACCCATACTGTTTATGTATTATAACAATAGCAGTCTTCAGCATAGCTGAGATTTTTAGCAGTACTAGATTATGATAGAAATACAAATAGACTGTAGGTCAAAATTCAGTATGACTGAAAGTTCACTCTGAAAAAAAAATCAGCTAATTTCTCTTTGGTGATTGTCAACAGATGTACTTAGCTCTGTTTGCCCCTGCTTTCTCAGTATTGACCTCTTTGTAGCAAAAAATTAATAAACTTTCTGGAGTTCATGGCCTGCCAAAAGGTGTTTCCTATTTAATTCACAGGAACTCTCAAAAGTCTGCTAATTCATCTGCTAATTCATTTGTGTCTATAATAAAGTGCATGCCTATATTATAAGCAAATATATTTATTTTATAAATATATAGAGAGAGTATCCATGTATATATTCTTGCTGTAGAGAGGACCCATGCTAGGAGTAAACATATCTAAGCTTTTGACTCTGAAATGTAAGTTTCTCACCCTCCTGACCATGAAGAAAAGCTTGCAAATGTGAGCCAGGTGCTTCCCAAAGGCCCCAAAAGCAGGAAGTTGTTAAGCCTATCACAATGTTTTTCAAAAAATATTCTATAGTTTGAAGTCCTGCTCACTCTTTGATAATGACACTGAGTCCTGCCACCAGTTTTTGGCCTTGATCAGTAAGTTTTCTAAAGAAAGTTCAATGACTAGTTAAAAAAAAAAAAAAAAGGAGAAAAAAGTGCATGGTATTTTGACTGAATCACCTATAAGTAAAGCACCAATAAAATATTCCATGTCCTTAATTTGTTTGGAATCCAGCACAATAAAAATGGAATAACAACATTATAACAACCACGAATCTTATGTCTTGCCATACAATCTGGCACACTCTACATCATTTTGGATAACTAATTTCCATTCCACTTTGTTCACTTGAATATGGTAAAGTAGTTAACAAGAACATTTATCCTTTTTCCTTATTCCATCAGTCCTGACATTTCAAGTTATAATTCCCACTGTATTGAATATACATGTTTTCTTTTCATTCATTAAAAAAAAAAAAAAAAAGAAATTATGCTTAACTTTTAAAGAAATTGTGATGATTTGTAAGAAGTTTAAAGAAAGGCAAGATTTGTCTTCTGCATTTGTACAGCACCAAGCACAACAAGAATCACACCTCAAACACATTGTATTAAGCAAGGATTAGAATGCTATGTCTTCGTGTCGCATACATATAAAGGAGATTTTACTCCAAGCAAGACAGACGTAGGAACTCTTAAGCAATAAAAGCTCAATATTGTATCTACTGGAATTTGCTAAAATACATTTGTTTGTGGGGCACTGTGCCTTTAAATCCTGTTCATAAATACCCTACTCTTTTCAGAGTGTTTCTTCCATGGGCTGCTAGAACAGCAGGGTTGGTAGATTATAACAGGAGATTGAAAGAACTTGATTTGGTCAGTTATTACTTTAAACATATGAGATATTTTAAAGAGTATAAGGTAGTCATTAGTATTAGTTACTCTGCAAACAAAAATAAGCATTAGCCATAAAAATAGCCAAGTTTTAAACCAGTACACCAAATGCATGCATGTGTGTGTGTGTGAGGAATGACCGATTTCAAAGGTGGAGCTTGATAACTTTATAAGAGAACAGGAGTGCTTCCAGGATGCATGGAGTATTGGTACCACACTCACATTTAATTACACAATGTGTCTTCTGTTGCATCATTTTTAGGGGCTGAGAAACTGGTTTTTCTAGGAATTTATTCAAAGCTTGACTTTCCCACTTTACAATTACTTAGTTTTACATTCCTCTAAAAGTATCTGGGGTAGTTCAGATCTTATTATCTGGCTGCAGTACAAGTAGTCAATGTACCATCATCTACTCTGTCTTCCTCTTTTCCAGTAGCACGTAGTAGCTTTTGTGCATTTGGGTCCTTTGTACAAAATGCCTCAAGTTTTTATGGAAGTAGGGGAAGGATCATTTATAACTTCTGGACTTACTCTCTATCATAGATTTAAACTACCTTCATGGTCTCTTCAGCCCTCTGTTCAACAGCTTTATGTCCAAGGTCTCACAGACTTTGCAGTGAAGTTGATCTAGAAGGTTGAGGGAAGACCATTTCAGCCCAGCTCTCAAGTTTCCCTCTCCTTCAAAAGCACTAAAGGACTCCTGCTTTATGATCTATGCTTTTCAGGTTGTGCCTGTATTTCTTAACCTTCTAGATCCAGATGACAGCCAGAGGAAAGTATTCAACTTGTCTGAATACTCTAGTTCTCCTAATTGCTTTTTAAGAAACAGCATTATTAATCATGTTTCTAAACCAGTCAGTAACTCTTCTGAAACAGATTTAATTACGAAGAGGTCCAAGTAGAGCAGAGCACTCTCCACCTTTCAAGTTGGACAAGAGAAATCAAAAGCTTTATAGCAGCAGCAGAATCATCCATTGATCGTAGAACAACTGTTAATAAGGTAGGATCAGCAACAGAATCATTAATTCAAGAAAGAGTTAACATGGTGTAAATGGAAAATGTCACTCGTAACAATGAAATGATCAGCATTTGGCTTACAAATATCAGTTTTTCAGATACAAAGGTGCTCAACACCTTTTTTCTAATTGCTAAAAATGTAATGTTGTTTATCATGTTATAATATATCATTAAGAAATTGAAAAAGCAAAACCATTGGATGAGTTGTGCAAGCTGTGGATGTACTTGTTTATTAGGTGACTCCTGATAATCAGAAGAGTGTGTGCATCCATATGCTACTGTTATACTGTGGTTAACTTTCAGTAACACTTTTTTTGTTAAATGGAAATAGCAACCTTTAATTAGGATTTGGGGTTTGGTTCTGAAATTGCCATACACCTGCTCATTCAAAACAGATGTTTTATCTGCAGTGCAGTTTTACTCATAATGTGTTATGACGGCAATAGCAGGTTGCTAACAAAATACAAAGGAAAGGCAATATCTACTCGCTGTGTTCTCTTATATGAGGTTAATAAAGTTGACTGATTAGGAATATCAGTTTGCTTTTACCAACACCTGACTATGTTAGCATGCCACATTATAATCTATGTGAGTGTATCCTTCGGTGCTCTGTCATTGAGAATCTAATTCAGTTTTAGTCAGAAAACAATTATAAAATGACTTGGCCTTTACGTTGCACTTCATTTTTGTAGTGCTTCATGCATCATCAGCTTTCTATGCATTACATGTCTCCACCCCTGTTTTATAGACAAAAGAAGCTGAAGTGTCATCCAACACTGAAACAATACACTAGCTAGGTCTGCCTTAGACCAACAGCATCACAAACAAAACAAATTCAGCGAGGTTTTCAAAGCCTCTCCCCTCATGTAAGTTGGTTCTTTTCCTGGGTGCAGGATTTCACTAAATCCTACGGATAAAGGAGGCAAGAGTATGAAAAATCGAAGAGGAGTGTTCTGGTCTCAGACTTGGTATGTGGGATGGAAAGTTTGCAGAATATTTGTTCTGCTTTGTAACCATCTTAAAAGGTAGACAATGCACAAACAATAACTCAGTGCACTTTCATTTTCACCCAGAATTTTCTTATAATATGCAATCAAAATTCTAGGCAAGTTGAAGGTACTAGCTAGTTGCTGAGTGGTCAGAAGCTTGGAGATGTCCTGATGTCATGAACCAATTTTGCCTCTCATGCACTGCCACCTGTCACCATGGCCAAGCCACCTGAGCAATTTGTGTCCCTTCTTTGACAGAAAGATGGAAGAAGGTGGGCTGTCCGCAGAAGGTAGGAGAACTAAGGTTTACTCTGCCCAAGTGCCAAAGGCAATGCAATATCAAAAACTGAATATACACAAAATAGACATCAGCATGCTTCTCTTTGCTTTGGCTTTACATGAAAATGGGTAGTTGTCATGATTTCTGTGTCAAGAATGTAAAATTGTCATATTGAAGGCTAATGTAATGTATCAATTTATTTTATAAAGGTACCATGTAAGTTTCTAATGTGATACAGATGTTAATTAATACAACAAATAGGCATTTGTATTACTAAGAAAAATTCTCTGCCATATTAACACTTTGTATATAACAATAAAAAAGCATATTGTGGTGGAGCAGTGTGTATCAAACCTAAAAAACCTTAAGCTTTGGTTTTGTCCAGTTTACAAAATTGCTTATATTCTGACCTTCTTCTGTATTATATTTGTTGCCATCCAGAAAGTAGTTTGGCGCCCGTTGATGGAGTGGCTGTATCAGTTCCAAGAAGACCATAATGAGCAAACTAGCTTTGTTACCATGTCCTAAACTGTTTCCAGACTAAAAAAATAATCATGGTCAAAAGAGTACAGTGCTGTGGTTTATCTTTTTTTTTTTTTTTTAACAAATTGTGTCGTGTAATGTCTGAGTCTGAGAAGATACAGGTTGTAAAATTATTGTACATTGAATCTTTCTCTGGGTAGTAGCTTCTTTGTGGAGGAAGACTTTTTGACCTCGTGCAGCAAAGCCTTCTATCCATTTTATTGATAGATCACAACTACACGTGGATCCACTTTGACTTTTGGACTTAGAGATGTAAAAAATGAAGCACCTGTTTAAGTAATTTTCTGAATCAAGGCCACGGTGAACTGACACATCAAAAAATATGTAAATACAGTTTTAGAACTTAGCAGAATGAACATGCTCAATGTATAACTGAACAAAGAATTTATTGAGTGAATCTCATCTCTCTATGTTTTTGGAATAACTGTGATCCTATCCTGGGTTTTTTATATTTATCTCTTATTTGAATGTAATCAGCAACTACCTTTAATAGATTTCTTTTTATTCTTTGGTTTGATTGTTTGACATTTGAGATTTATTGCTTGATGGGATACCTATTGAAAGAACTGGAAAGATTCCCATTGGCTTCAAAGGACAACGAATTGTGCCCGGAGCTCTGGTACAGCAAAGCATTTAGACACGTGTTTAAACATTGATGCTTTCAATGGGACTTGAGCACATGTTTAAAATAAAGCATGTGCTATGGGCTTTGTTGCATAGGGAAGCACTTCAGCACATTCTTAAATGCTTTGCAGAGCTGGCACTACAACAACCTCTGCTGCTAGTTACATTTTTTTATTTTTATGGAAAAAAAAAATAAAAGCACTAGAAGTTACTGTTACTTTGCAATAAAAAATATATCCAGCCTTGAATGGGCAGATTTGCCTCCTGTTTGTTCATAAGAAAGTTTACATACACTATGATCTATTTTTGAAGAAAAGAATTTAACCCTATCTTAATAGCAGATGAAGGAATATTTTTCTATCCCTTTTTAGCAGTTTTAGTTTGGCACTTGTTTAAAGTGTTATTAACGTGCACATTCAAGAGAGTCTTAGATCCCGCAGTACTTCTCCATTATGAAATGCCTTTTTTAGCATGTAACAACTTCTGCCTCCTATTCACCATCCACTTTTAGTGGTCTCCCTGTTATCACTTCAAATACTTTCCAGAGAGTAAAGAAGAAACAGGAATGCTCGAATAAATATCTTCTCTAACTGTGTGAATTTTCATTAAGATTTTCTTAGCTCCCCACTCCCACACACCTTTTCCCATGAAAATGAGAAGCATGTGCCTCTGCCAACTATTTATCCTTCATTAGAGCTAAATATCACCTTAGACAGATGGGAAATGTAAGATGTTGATGCTTAAAAGTTTGCTTCTTTTTTGCCTTTGGAGAACTGAGCCTTCACCAGATGAGATGAACAACACTGTACTTGGGCAAATGCATCAGCAAACAGGAGCTACACAACGCATCAGTTAGTCCAAGGCTCAAAAAGCTCATGTTTTTTTCACAAATGGAGCATGCAAAGAGAAATCTTCCCCTATGAAATGGGATTGTTCATGTTCTCCTGCTCACAGAATCTCTGACAGAAATCCTCTGGAGTTTCAGAAGAGCAAACTTAAATCATTCACAAATGAGTTTGTCTCTGAGATTCCATAAAGTGAGCATTGAGTATATTTAAACAGTCCCAAACAGTCCTCAGCACTTTTAATAGTTTTGACTATGCTTATGCTGCAAATAACATAAGAATTATGTTAAACAACCTTAAAATTCAGGTTTAAATTCCTATTGACATATCCAGGCTACCTGTAATACTTGTGCAGTCTAATGGAGTTAGAGCTCCAGCTTGCTGAGCGTCCTGGGGAAACATGCTGACATGGTTCAAGGTGAGCACCCACTATACTCCTGATAATAGTTCAGCTAACTTATTTAAAAACTGGCTTTGATATAATTACCCCAAATACAGCTACAGATTTGGACTGAAGAAAGCGGCAAACTTGGAACACCTCATGCTACTTTAATGACACTGATAATAAAACCGTTTAAGTGCCATCAAACCTAAAATCAAAAAAAAACCCCAATCAATCAATCCAAAAACAAACAAGCAAAAGAAAAAACAGAGAGTTACTGATAGTCCAAAGCTAAATATAGGAAAACAAGACTCACCAAAACAAGAGACTAGGAAAGACAGTACACCACACAGTTTCTCTCAGTTTTCAGTTACTTCCAGCTTTGACTTTGTAGAATGTTTCTTCAAGACATTATCTTTTGCAGAAAATACTTGTTTATTTGGTTATTGTTCCTGTCTGGAACTTCAGGGCTCTTTTCTGTTTCATCAATAAAATGGAAAGAGAACCCAAATTTTACCAAATTAAAATTAATAATCAGCATAATAATTTTCATCATAGATACCTACCAAGGAGAAGTTATGAAAACATGATGTTATTCAGATTGTTTCCTATTTCCCCTCCTCTAATTTTCAAATGTCTCAGATAGTCTTAAAATTTTGCCTAGAAAACTAAACATCTACTTGAAAAATCTAACCTGATCCAAATTAAAGTTTTCCCAGCCAGCAAGAAGTCCAGTTGTGGGGAGCCATCTCCCCGGTGTCCTGACAGTATTTATGTTCATTTTTACTGCACATGGGTTTCACCCTCTGCATGCTGTAGAGTGGTGAACATGAGCCCATCTCCTGAATCTCTGGCTACAGTCTGCACAGCATGAACAGCCTTTGAAACCACCACTGGTAAGGCTTCCTGTGATGATTTTGCTGCTTCTGTGTTGAAAGGGTTAGGGTTTTAGAGTTGAGACAGAAGACACTCTCAGTAGAAATATTTTGAACATGGAGTAAATAAAAATGAAAAAGTGGAAAGGAGTCAAACAGGTAATTATTTGTAATTGAAAAAACTATTGATATTCTTTTTGATGCATAGTCTAAATTATCCCTCAAGAAGAGTAGTAATGTATGTTTGAACAGATTTATTGGTCCTAATTGTAAAAATGTGGCTTATTCAACTTCAGTGCCATCACTGTTTTCATTTGATACATCAATAGAATGGAAATGCAGGCACTGGAAGGGAGGTTGCTTGCAGGGATCAGACATACAAAAGGAGGAGATTTGAGGTCCTGGAGGACTCTAGGACTTTTCCAAAGCTTTAATTCTTTTCCTCTCACTTTCCAGTGTGCAGATCGCCATCTCCCCATCTCTCCTGTCTGTGTGTCAAAGGAGAAGACTGCTCTACCCCACACCTACAAGCTCAACCCCTCAATGGGAGGCAACACTTGTGCTGCACAAGTGTCTGTCACAAGATGTATACGCTAGTTTCTACTCCAAGTTGTCTCACACACACTCACATCTGAAGGTGAAGGAAGTCCATCAAATTCTAGATTATAGTATTATCATAAAATAATTTATTGTCAGGACTTTATACTGACACTTGTCTACCAATCTGCTGCTTTTGCAGGTTTATTTTTTTTCCTTGTCACTCCTAATAGTTCATCTGTAAAGGTATTTCATAAACCAGTCTTATGCAAAAGGAAAGTTAAAGGCAGAATTACAACGTGTTATAGTATAAAAAACCCTGCAAATGGCTATGATTTTCCAAAGTATAACCATGTGTCTGGCTGGCTAGCTAGGTGGATGGATGACAAAAGAAAAGCTCTGCATAGTGTCATTACCAGTGAAGTATAGAGAGACTCAGTTTCTGTGTCTTTGAGTCTCAGGTTCATATTTACCTATATTTGTTGAGGGGCAAGACACAGCAGAATTTTACCCCTAGAAGGATAATTCATCATAATTCTCCATTCCCAGCACTGTCTCCTTCTCCCATTTTTTCCAAGTTTATTATCTGAAGCCTAGTGACAGTCACCCTTCTCTACAGACACTCCCTTGTCGTGGGGGAGAAGCTTGTGTGCTCTTACGAGCTTGTGATCTATGCTGGCGGTGGTTTAT
>VXAU01000073.1:598735-619244 GCA_013399695.1 Formicarius rufipectus | reverse complement strand
TTTTTTTTTTGTTTTTTAAATTTTGTGGAATATTGTTTACTATTTTATCACTGAGGATAAATTTTGAAATTTATTGTTTGCAATTTCAAATAGATAATTTCTGTTATAATAATGAGCTCATATTAAAAATGATAAGGAAAGAAGCAAAAGATAGAGAACAAATTAACCTGTAGCTTTTCTAAGAATAATAAGCAAAAATTCTCCTTTCTCTGAATGAATTACTAGCCTGTAAAGTCCATTATTTTTCTTAAACATAAAAGGGAAAGTAATCTTCACTTTTATGAAATAAAGGAAACAAGTAAGTTTTGGGCCAAATCAGCATTTAGATACATAACTACAAAAAATAACTATAATAATTAATCTATGTAAAATGAATCCTTGCAATTTTAATCTCCACAGCTCAGTTAGCTAAATGGTATGTATTCATGGAATTTAAAAACTGGTTAAAAAAGATGTATTTCTAGTTTTTAATAGGATTATTTAATTACAGACCAGTGAATGTAATTACCTTTTTTTTTTTTTTTTTTGCTAAAGGATGGAACCTTCTCATGGTTCAGACATTAATAAAATCACTCTCATTATACTCTTTAGGACTAGTCAGTGTAACTGCTCTGAAATACGGTGTATTACACTGAAAATATTTGTATAAATTAAAAGGAAAGTCAAGTACTGTATTATGTCTTTTCCAACCTAAACTGTTCTATTTTTAGTAAGGTCTGCAGCAATTGGACATGGGATGATGATTTTAAGGTAAAGAAGAGGAGATTCAGATTAGATAGAAGGAAGACATTTTTTACAATGAACACAGTGAAATGCTGGAACAGGTTGCCCAGAGACATGGTAGATTCAAGATGAGGTTCTGAGCAACCTGATGTAGTAGAAGATGACCCTGCTTATTGCAGGAGGGTTGGACTAGATGAACTTTACTGGTCCCTATGTGAGGTTTAGCACATTTTAATGTGCATGTTTTATATTATTCTTGTCCAGTTGGAGGAGAATGAAAATTATGTATTAACAGTGTGGTAAAATATTTTCTTTTCTCAGGTGTTTGTTTTCTTTTTTTGTTTTGTTTTGTTTTGTTTTGTTTTGTTGTTTGTTTGTTTGTTTGCTTTCTGTTTTTCCCAACACTAGTACAGTCTTTGAAGCCTCACTCTTCCACTTCAATGTATTACAAGCATTTTTCCCAGGTTGCTTGTTCTGATTGATATTCCTCTCTTATATTTCCAGAGATCTGTGGTCTCACTTTAAAACAAACACAAAAAAACACTGGACAAATAGTCAGGGAAAGCACATGTATAATCAAAGGAATGATTTTGAAATCAGAGGATTGAAATTGCAAAAATTCTAGTCATTATTGCTCAAATTATGATTTGCATGTGCAATCACAATAGCTGATTGCCAGCACCAGACACTTGGCTGCATATAGATTACAGAGGGGACCTCAATTAGGACAAGTAGGAGTCACATTTGGTGAAATGAGAGTGGCTGTAGAATTTCAGACTAAAGCTCCATCTAGTCTGGCAGACAAAGAAAATACCCATGAAATAGTAGGAACAGATAAACATGTTTGATATACACCCCAAGTACCCTTATGACCAAATAGGAAAAGGAAATGCAAGTGGCTTTCAAACCTAACTCAAAAATTCCAATACCAAGAAGGACCAGGACAGTCAGTGAGCTGTTTTATTCAAGAAGGAAGCTACACTGCTCTGCACTTACTCACAAACTCTCACTGAGAACATCCACCAGTTTATCAAGCCACATTCTAAAATACTGTGACCTTTCACTGATACTAGTGCAATCATTATGCACCAGCTAAAAGAAGCTCTTCTCAGTAGCAAGAAAAGAAATTACAGCAACCTGATACACCAACTCTGTTTCCCACTCCTATATGTGCTGAAACTTTATCTATACTGGTATCCACTGTTCCCTTTTCCACCTGGTCTACAGATACCTCTTCATAGAGGAATGTCAGAGCTCACCTTCTGCCTGCTACTGATCCCTGTTACTCACATACTACTGAAAGAAAGCCCTAGATATTCACCTTATGTATTTAAGTTACACTAGTGCACACATGTGAAAACACACAGCATCAAAGAAACATGAAAAGTATTGAAATTATAAAATCTACTATCATCTTTCAGCCTCTTCAAATAGTTGTTTCTTTCTCCTAAGCAGCTACTGTGAATTCACTGTTACCATGTTTGCATATTAAACTACTGAGGGAGTCTATACAGTTCAACCACAGTCTATATTTCAACCATATCACATTAAAAAAAAAGAAAAAAAATCATCCTTTATCACCAACAATGTTTTCCAGAGACTGTATTCTTTTCTATCAATGTACCTCAAAGTAATTTAAGGTGAGCAGCAATTTCAGTTTCTATGGGAAAGTGATGGAACCTTGAATCAAATGAAACTTTGAGTCCTGTTCATTGTATTTTTTTTTTCTGTTTTACCAACAATCTCAGAGAGACTAAAGAGACTTTGAAGCTCCAGACTCAGGTTTTGCTTTATGGAAACTAAAGCATACTCATCTTGACTGGGGGATGGATTGGAATGCACTGTGCAAGATAAAAAAGTAAGAAAAGGATACGTGAATAAATTTTCCCCTTTTCCTTTGTGCCTCTGAATAGTATTAGTCAAACCCAGTGACTTTCAGGATCACTGTAATATCCAGAAAATACCTCTGAGTATCTAGGACGATTCTCCTCTGGCACTTCTGTGGCAGGGCAGTATCTGTACTTTGCTCTTTCCAGGAGTTCCTTGCTGTCCAACAGTCTTCCTACATTCTCACGCACTCTCCCTTTTCTCATGACCTATCTTGCAGTCTAGAACAGTTGCTCTCAAGGGAGGAAGATATCTCTACCTAAACTTATGATCTCATTTTCAGGAAATTTAAGAAAAGAATTGAGAACAAAAAGGTAAAAAAAATAGTGCATTTTTCATATTAATTTCTAGGGTTTTCTTTTTTTCTCCCCCGCCTCCAGGAAATGGAAATTTATGTACTTCTACATTTTTTATTATTTTAGGTATATTCCTACTCTTTTAATTCTTTTCATTATATTGACATGTGAGATTTAAAAAAAAAAAAAACACAAACATGTTGTTTATTTTGGAAAGGGTTAACTCTCTTATTATTATATGTTTGAGTAAGCCCTTCAAAATATTACACACTCTTGAATGTTATAATGTTATTGATTTCAGACTATTGATCTGGCTTTCTATTTTCTTCTCCATTTGCTATTCTTCAGCCACTTTGCTTGCTGGAAGTCTTTCACTATTGTGCTTTCCAGGTATTCTTGAATAGGCATGACCTATTTCCCCAAGACACACACAGGCAGCCCTTGGAGTTATGTTAGACCAACAAGGAGGGCATTTTCATTTCTGTGCCTTTTCTCCGATTACCTATGCATTGCTTCAGATTTAAATATGATGTTTTTTATGGAATGTGAGGGAAAGTATCCTATTTACTGGTTTAATTTACTATATTTATTTCAACTGTCTTTTATTTCTGTGTATAAAGGTGACTTGTCAGTTTGGTTTCCTTTCTCTTGCAAGGCTGAACATAAGTTCAAATCTTATAATTCTCTTATGTACTTAAAATCTCAATTACTCCTGCAGTGCTTTGTCCCTACAAGCAATTTTCTTTTTGATCAATGATTTAATCTACAAATTTTAAACTCCCTATTCCAAATCCCTTTATTTTCTGCTGATTTTTATTCTATTTCATCTTCCCTGTTTCTCTGAGGTCTTTGTCCCCTTTCTCTCTTTATGTGTTCCAAGAAGTTTTGAATCAATCACCTTAATGAAATTCCAAGCTTCTTGCAGAGACCATTCTCTGTTCTGTAACAGAGGAGATTCTTTGGGAAATCTGCAGGTAATTAACAATGTTTTCTGAAAGCCAAATCAAAATATTCTATATAAAAGTGCCTACATTTTTTGAGTATGTTATTAAGGATAAACATTTCTTGAAAAACCAAGCAGGCTTATTAATGTGCATTTCTCAGAAACCAGGAGACAAACTTAATGCCTAGTCTTGACTAAGATAGATACTCTGATAAAATAGTGACTTTTTTATTAATTTCTAAAACTCTTTGGGAAGATCCACTGAAGCACGTGGAGGACAAAAGCATGATAACACATAGCATTGATTTCTTTGAACTTTAAAAAGTCTCCTGTAATTTCCCAATGGGAAAGAGAGTGATATCTTGTGTAAATGAAGCCCTTTAGAAAGCCTGAGACACTTTCAAATGACTTGTACATTCCACATCCAAATTGCATACGTTATCTCTTTTTAGCATAGAGTACTTCCAGAAAAAAATGCAAGCACAAGTTTAACCCTGTTTTTGGAATACATGGAAAACCACTACTTTCTTTCTCCATGCCAAAAAGGTGAAGATTATATGGCCTGCTGTAAAATGCACTCTGAGGTACAAAACACTCGCTGCATACAAGGCACAAAAGCATGTGTTGTTAAACATTGATGCAAAACATGAGACACAGAACAAGGTATCAGGCCAACAGGTTGTCTCATGTAATGACACATGAAAGTTACAGAAAATTCTATCTGATAAATAATATTCTTCTGAAAATGGCCTAACTCACTAAAAGCAAATAAAAGTAGTGTAGACATAGAGACACTTAAAAAAACCCCTCTAACATTTCTAATAAATGTCTTTTCAGTCCCTGGAAAGAAGAACAGTTCTTTCAACAGCACATTTATCCAACCTCAAGCATGAGTCAATCACCAATGAAACTTACTGGCATAATGGAATGTCATCTTTGATGATGCATCTTCCTCCATTTTTGCAATATTCTTCAGGACAAACTGCAAACACACAAATGAAAATTATAATTTCCCTCCCTATGTTATACTGCTTGTCATTGTCTGATTTTCAAAATGTTAGAATATTCACACTTGTTGTTTTGGTGCTTAACACTTTCAAAACTTCTTTTAGACATGGTCTTGATGATACAAACGTAAAGTCATAAATGCATTATAAACAACAGAGTGTTCTTGATCTTGTAGAAATCTCGATGCTTCACTTGAACAGGCTTCAAATGTTTCCAAAAAAAAGCTTTCATCTATCTCATCTATCTCCAAAAATGCATCTTTTTCCACTTACTCAATTTTCAAACAATAGGAATATATACAGTAAGACCCAAAATAACTGAACTAATATTTAATCAGTACCTAAGTCTACCTTATTATTAATAGCTTTTCACATAGGGGTGATGAACAGACACTTCTGTATGAGTGACCCTTTTATTAAAGATGTTCAGAATTTTAACACTTAGAATCACAATCTTACAGGAACTAGAGAAATCAGGCATTAAAAGAGTAAAGGTGTTTCAGTGGTCATTAATATCTTATTAAAAACTCTTGATGTCTCTTAAATTGGATTTCCACATCAACACATGTAGTTTTACTAAAGCTTAGTTTTACATTGTTTTAGCAAGAGAAAAATCAGAATAGAATCCCTGCAATCTTCAGGAAGAAAATAATTGGTAAAATGCAAATTAGCTCTAAAGAGTCTTGGATATATGCCAATTCTTTATTGAGGCATATAACAGTGCTATTCAGTGTGGACACCTCCAGTTTTAGGCATAAGTTTTGAAAACTAAATTATTTACTTAAGAGATCTGTTTTCTGATAAAATAGTGTAATTTACTCTCATGCAAATCCATTAATTTATGTTCTATATTCTCCTACATTGAAGTAACACTTGAATATGTTCCTTTTAATTTAAAATAGCTTTTATAAATCAAGTTTACCAAATATGAATTCTTTCTGCATTGTAAAATTGGGAATTTTGTAATGTTAAAGTACAATTTTTTCTCTCACATGAGCAACCTGGTCTAGTGGAAGGTGTCCCTGCTCAAGTCATGGGAGTTAGAACTAAATGATCTTTAAGGTCCTTTCCAATCCAAACCAGGCTATGATTCTATGATATATAGTGAATTTAACACATTATAATAAATTATATTATTGCAAGAAATATGATACATTGTGAAGTTTATCACATAACTCATAAAAATTACAAAAACAGAGAGTTAAATTCTTCCGCAAACCCCGGGGAGTACTGTTAACATAGAACTGGCCAAGAGTTTTAAACTGCATTGGAGAAGAGCTGCAGGAACTGTGTGTCATTGACTGGGATGCTTTGANCTTTGAATCTAGATTTAATTTTTTATATAATTATATGTTTTTTGTTACATTTTGTTAATAAAAGTCTGATGCAGATTGAGTGTGTATTATTGTCCTGTACTTTCTCCACCATTTAACTATTGCAAACCCAACCTGAACATTGTGGCAAAAACAAATGCTATCTGGTTTGTTTTCCAACCTGGATCTGCAATATACTTGTTNACTTGAATATGTTCCTTTTAATTTAAAATAGCTTTTATAAATCAAGTTTACCAAATATGAATTCTTTCTGCATTGTAAAATTGGGAATTTTGTAATGTTAAAGTACAATTTTTTCTCTCACATGAGCAACCTGGTCTAGTGGAAGGTGTCCCTGCTCAAGTCATGGGAGTTAGAACTAAATGATCTTTAAGGTCCTTTCCAATCCAAACCAGGCTATGATTCTATGATATATAGTGAATTTAACACATTATAATAAATTATATTATTGCAAGAAATATGATACATTGTGAAGTTTATCACATAACTCATAAAAATTACAAAAACAGAGAGTTAAATTCTTCCGCAAACCCCGGGGAGTACTGTTAACATAGAACTGGCCAAGAGTTTTAAACTGCATTGGAGAAGAGCTGCAGGAACTGTGTGTCATTGACTGGGATGCTTTGAATCTAGATTTAATTTTTTATATAATTATATGTTTTTTGTTACATTTTGTTAATAAAAGTCTGATGCAGATTGAGTGTGTATTATTGTCCTGTACTTTCTCCACCATTTAACTATTGCAAACCCAACCTGAACATTGTGGCAAAAACAAATGCTATCTGGTTTGTTTTCCAACCTGGATCTGCAATATACTTGTTAAAACAAAGAAACAAAAAACCAACCAACAAAAAAACCCCTCCAAACGATCCTATTAACTCAAAAATGTGGGTTAACTGAAGTGGATTACTCAACTGGCTAAAATCAAGGGAGTGCCTAGCAGTATACTACAAAAGGTCGATTTTTTTCTTTTTAACTTTGTGTTCATACCTTAAGAAACACCCCTTGTGAAATCGTTAAATAAGCATAGTATTTTTCATCTTCTTTTCACTTTTTCATCTGTATCATACTTTCATCAGGAAAACTCATGCCTGATATAATTTGACAGTTTTAGCAAAGGAAACTCAGTCAAGTTTGAGGACTGCCTAAAGATTCAGTAGAAAATATACTTTCTTGGTTTCAAATGATATTTTTATGCAAAACTACACACCTGAACAGCTGGACTCATCAAGGCTGAAATCAATGCAGTCTGCAATTCCATCACAACGCTGGGAGACTGCTATACATTGATTAGTTGGTGCACATAACAAAAAGCCATTGGAACAATCTTGAACGGCTGAAACGAAAAGCAACATGGTGGTTATTATCAGCTGTATTCTTATTTTCTCATTGTTAAAAACTTGATCCATCCTGTAGGCTATAAACTTGCATCTGTGTGACCTCTACGAGCTTTCATCTTCAAAGGCACACAACTTTACTACTGAGTTGCTAAATAAGTAAACAAATACAGAGCACAGATGGTACAGAAACTGAATTTTCCCATGTAATATTTGTGAAGAAGAGGAGGATTTATTAACTTAAAATGTTGAGAGCATACACTAGAAAATCCCAAAGTAAACACATAAAAAGATATCACAAAACATAATCAATTTTCATTCATAAACTAATTTTAAAACGATGGAATTACATTTTTAACACATTTAAACACATTACAGAGGTAACAGTCTTAGTAGTGGATCTGACTTGCAATTCAGGACAATGACACTAAGTTAGTGGTACTGAGGTAAAGAATGTTAGGAGCATGTGAAGGCACTGCAAACAGCGAAGACATGAAAGTGAAATTATCAAATTTCTGTCTATATTTAATTTTCCAGATCCAAATTAAACCTGTAGAAAGGATAAAGGTATCATAGTCTGTTTGAGAGCAAAAAATTTTTAATATTTCCGATGTATTTAAGACTTACCAGGACTACAACAGATACATTTTGGTGCACTACAGAAAACAGAGAAAACACTTTTTATTCATTGGTATTAGCACTCAATCAGATGGTGTTGGGGTCTGTGGAAAAGTAATGAACACATCTCGTTGTTGCTAATACATTTGTTCTACACTCTATTGTGATAAGGCAAATAATAAAATAAGATTTAATATAATATAGATTAAATAATGTACCCTTCACTAAAATTGACAGCCAGAAGAGGGCCAGACAAGTAAAACATCTAGAACTCAAAACCTGTTCCAGGATTTTCTTGTTAAACACAACAAGTAATAAAATCCATCACATTAGTGGGCATAACAACACCATATTAGTATAATACTGTACAACCTAACTGCTGTGTGAACTCTGTGGGAAATTCTGTCTGCATAAACCTCTTAAGTCACTAAGAAAAGCATTTCTGTGGCAGAACCTGTGGTTTTAGTAGAGATCTGACTAATACTCTTTGTTTTTTTGTTTTTCTTTGTCCTGGTTTTCTTTTGAGCTTTATGCTTAATCTCTGCAAGATGCATTTTGACAACTAGTCTATATCCCAGAAGAAAACTTTCCCTGATGAATTCCTGAATTAGAATATTTTTGAACATCTATTCTGAAACTTAAATTAATGAAATTGCTATGGGACATGAAGTGGAAGGTGTCAGTAAGTACTAAACTGAAATTTTCTGAAATCTAGATTTGATCTTCACCAAGGAAAAAAAAAATTTCTGTATAAAATCTTAAAAAAATTTAAAAACACTCTAAATCTGTGCTATTACATTACATATAGGCTGGACTTACTAACCACAACAATCAATTTCATAGATTATGCATACATTTCAATAAATTTTTTTGAGATATTTATTTTTTCTCTCTGACCTTTCTCTGCTGACAAACTTCTATGGCTTTTCACATGTTTAAAGTAGAAAGCTAAAGATTAAATGCTGTATTCTTATGGCATACACAGTTTTATCTGAGCACCAACTGTGACAGTAATCAGCTTTCCACTGGTGGCATTCCAAATTAGCACGAGCCAGTTTCTCTCCTTTGCTTGCAACCAGCATCTTCTTCAGAGAAGAAACATGAATAGCTGCTTCTGTATTGCTATCTTATACTGTCAATACTTAGATGTTTCTATACCATAAACTGAATTTTGGAGTAATAATGTGATTACAGACTTGACTAAGTTTCCATCCCACTAAGAATTCCAAGGGTGTGCGACATCTATTGAGAATTTTTGTTCTTTGAATAGACCAGTTTTTAAATTCTGCTCAATCCCTGGGCATTGTTTAGAAGTCAAAGTAATAAAATACACAAAAACAAACAAACAAACCCACTCCCCCCAAAATCCAAAACAAACCAAATAAAAAAGTCCCAACAACAAGGAAACCAAAAATAAACCAAAGCAAAAAACCCTCCCACCATTTCAATTTTTTTGGGAGTACTGATAATTATGGAAATCTTGTGGCTTTCAGAGGGGACTGAAGAGGAAACAAGGTCAAAAAGACGTTAATCATAAGTTTATTTGAAAGGAGGAACATGTAAAATTTCTACGTACCTTCCAGGTACATAGAATTTTAGATAAGATATATGTCCAAAATCATGTCCTATGTCAACAACCACAGAGCTCACTGAGTCTGTCAAATCCATGCCTGTTTGCTATATTAATTTGCTAAACCAAATGGCATATGCAGTGGCCTGCATTTATACTCAGTAGTTTTGATACAAAATATTTAAGAATTAAAATTTCTAATCCACTGGAAACTAATGATTTACCATTATTTTTTCTTTTGCTCTGATAAGGAAGACAAATAATGTTTAAAAAAAACACTTTCACAACATGAGCAATATAGGGAGAAAAGTTTTTATATGTAGAAAATCCTCTTTTTTTTTTTTTTAAATTTTCTATGTAACTAATTTTTCTGAAATTTCTGGAATTTAACATTTGGCCTGAATTTTTATACCAATAATGAAATATTTTGAAATGGGCAGACACTTTTGTGTGTCTGAAACTCCACAGTACCTCATTGCAGTTAGATTTCAAAGCCTGTTGTCCTTCTGTTTTGTTTGTGAGCCCTCTTCCTTGCTTGGGGCAGCGATTGCTGCTACTGCATGGACAGACTTGATTTTAAAATCCTTGAAAGGTCAGAACCGCCTTGAATGCTATTGGATTACAGTACTGTGATAGTCTGTTATATTGTAATCAGAGATTACAGACGCAATGTAAATGCAGCTGACTGATCGATGGGAAGAATGTAGAAATACTTGCAATTATTAACAGGAATACAACAGACATATTTTAAGTATTTACCAAAGTTAATAGGCAGGGACTAACAATGCATAAGTGAAATTAATTGGAAATGTAAAGTCTATCTGCAGCTAATGCATTATATATGATGCAAATAGTAATTTTTTTGGCAAGAGAATGGTGAATTTTAGACTGAACTTCATTGTGTTGGTCTTTTTCATTCCTAAGTCCTCACTGTTTTAGACAAGTCAGTTAGCACTACCATAACTGCAACAATGAAAGGAACTTACGACAGCCAACTTCGTCTTCCTGAAGGTGGCAGTCAGGCACGCCATCGCATTTCAGGAGGGATGGGATACAGCCTTTGGAGGGACACAGGAACTCTGTTTCCTTGCAGGAGCCTGGAGTCATGGTGGGAGGCCTCTCCATGGGACAGTTCATTTCATCACTTCCATCCATACAGTCTGCAACCCCATTGCATCTTGCTGCGAGGGACAGACACTGATGCACATATGCACATGTGAACTTGTCACTACTGCAAGTTGGAGGATGTGGATCAGCTGATCCTACAAGATGAAAAAAAGAATATTTATTGATTCTCTTTTTTTCAGAATTCATTCATACTGGCTTTGAGATATACTGCTGGAAATGCAGCTGATTTTGGTTACTAAACTTCTTTAAAGAGACCAATCCAACTTTTATAAAAACACAGCTCCAAGTGCAGAACACAGTATTAAAAACATTTTGTCTCATATTAATGCCACTGTTGTTGCTGCAGTATTTTGTTTCTAAAACTCAATTTCAGCATTTATTTTGATCCTTTTACTTCTTTTGCCATGTATGAATAGAAGGTTTAATACCAAAGTATTAATTTTGTCTTTCATCCTGTATCTGGAAAGATTCACCCTGAATCTTCCTCTATTTGTATTCTGAATAGGTAAATAAAAATCAAAGACTATGTAAGTCTTGATCAACAAGGAGCACAATTCATGGAAAGTTATATCACAGGGGAAGTTTTGAACCTTCAGAAGAGTAGGAAAAAGACTTTCATAGAATAACAACAAAGATTTTTACTGATCTAGTTGATTATAACTCTGATTCTATAGCTTAGTTTGATGTGATTGATAATTAATTCACAGAATACACTAGTTTCCAGGGTACAACTAAAGAAAAAAATGTGGTTTTAAAATTACAGATTTTAACTAATTCAGGCAGCTGACAAGAAAATAAATAACCCATGCTTACTTGCACTGCTGGAAGAAAATACTGGGAAAAAAATTTGTCTCAGACACTTAAGCCCCTCTTTCTTCCTACAAAAATCATTGCAGCTGAATTTTACCAGCATAATATTCAGAATTCTATGAGGAAAGTGAATTCTAAGGAGCTGGCTATGCTAATGCTGTGCTCCTTAATACCATCAGTGTCTCCTGTGAAAGATTTGTGTACTTTTTATATGAAGGGAAAAGAAAAACACCTCCAGAATTGAGCTCTACACATTTAACCTTCTCAAGGTCAGTTTACAGCAGGTGACTAAAGAATATAATATGATTGTTAGAGACAAGGAAAGCCAAATTAATGTCACCACCTCTGTAAGAGACCGGAGGAGTTTTGCTGTTGGCCTGGGCTGAAGCAGCAGAAATCAAGCACAAGAGTCACGGGTGGGTTTTAGTTTGTCTTTTGAAACGGTGCGAGCATTGTTCTCCAGCCTCAGATGTCAGATGTTACTGCCGCACCGGGGCATGACACACTGTAAGCGATTACATGGATTTGGGCACGAGTTTAAGACTTTTAATCCACTGGGCATAGCAGTATAATTGTGTATTCTGAAATACCAGACTGGGGTTTTACAGCATGAGAACTTCATTGAAACGTGCTCAATTTCTAAGATACCTGCATTATGAATAATAATAGCATTTTGTAAAAAAAAACAACCCAACAACAACACAGAAACAACCAAAACCAAACAACAAACTTCTAATGCATTCAGGTAAACAGAATACTAGCATTATTTTACTATCTGCTTGCGTGTGAGACAGTTAAAAGGAAAAAGAGCTCAATTTTTTGTCTGCTATAGACTTTTTCTAGATTAGAAATTTTTGATTTAAAAAATCAAAATTGAAAAGCTTAATCCAATAAAACATTCCTGACATTATTTCATACCACTAGTATTTTTAAATCCTATCATGCTGCTAGGAAAATGCATTTGACACACTGGGCACAATCTAAATATAAAACCATAAAAATGGGGTTTGACGCAAGAAAAATAATAACCTAGTGATCTTTTGCTGTTTGTATTCAGAGTTATGTCATAAATGCCTTAAAGGTGTGTGCATGGGACTGAAAAGATTGTGGTTTCATATGTGTTTTATAAATATGTTAGTCTAAAAAAGCCATTTTCATTTATGCTACTTCAAAAGGCCTATGAAAGTTGGCTTTAAATAGTTGATTATAGGCATTTAAATCACGCAGTAGATCGATTTTGAACAAATTAAAAGCTTTCTATGTTTTTCATTTTCTCCTACTTTGGTATCAATTTTACCAGATAGTTAACAATAGTAGCTCATAAAGATGTTAAGATTTGGTTGGTTGTATTGAATTTGCATATAAGGATTATTTTGTATTTTCAGTTCACACTTGCTCTAGGGGGAGGGGAGGGAGGGAAGAGTATGATTATATTCAACAGCAATTTTTTTTTTGCTTTCTTTTACTTCTGACTCTTTCCTTCCAGTGCCTAGGAGGCATTTAGGCGGCAAAAATAACTTAAGCTGCCGTCAGTTTTGCTTAGGCATGTGCTTTTGTCCTTGCACAGTCCTGTGTTAGCTTTTCTGTGTTTGTTCTGATACAGTGCAAATTAACCCCAGTTCCAATACATTTGACTTTCATCTGGTTGCTTGCTTATATTGCAGGAAAGACTGCATTTATAGCTCATTTGTGAGCATTTCTGACCCAGTTTAATTTTCTATACCTGTCCAGTTCACGACATGTTTGCTAACATGTTTCTATCCAACTTTGTTCTGTAAAGTGAAATCCCCTCTTATACTCAATAATTCTTGAATGTGTAGCTTGTTACGAATCCAGTATTCAGTATTAAACTATTTTCAGGCTTTTGTAGCACTGATCAGTTTAGCCTTATGGTACTGATCATATAAATGAGCTTATGTGTGTAAATAATCCCATACTAAACTCAGTATTGAGGCAAATGCTTGAATTCTTTACTGAATGGTGGATTTAAGAAAAAATATTATTTTATATCATGATTTCCCTGAGGTTTTTAGAAAATAATTGGTAGGATGAAGTTCTTCCTGACTTGCATACCAGTTATTTCAAAGTGTGTTCACTGAGGGCAGCGAAGATTTGTTCAATTTATGGCAGAGGTCAAATTAGGGGCAAAGTTTACCAGAGGTCTTGTTGAGATCTGTTTTATGTTTTCAGTACATTGATAAAAATCCAAAATCATACCCTGAAATCAGCAAATTCATTTTAGATCAGAACCATGCATGAGGTGAGAACATACCTCAAAATCCATAATATTCCATTGCTTTTTAGCCCATATTATGTATTAATTAGTTCACCTCTGTTTGGTTTCAGATACAATAGGAAAATTGTGCTCTGGATGACATTCCATAAAAATGAGGATTGCCATGGTCTACCAAAACTCTACTCTCAAGTTCAACCTATTTTCCTTAAATAAAGTAAGTTATAAATGCTTTTCTTAATTATAGATTAAATCTGCCTGGTAAAAATTTTGAAAATTTATGCAAACATTAATTTGTATGTAGCTAACATTTAAAACAAACTAATTAAGAATATGCAAATGTAGAAAATCATTAATTCCAACTGAAAAGAAATCTCAAAGCAACATTAATGCAAAACTAATTACTTGTATTCAAAGCTACCATCTATGTAATTATTTATTTTAAGCTCATCATTTTGCAGTATCTACTATTGACAAATTTCCTTCTAAAGAGTGGCAATATTCATTCTGTTTGCTTGCCACTGGGAAGAATTTAACTAATGGTAACACTGCAATGTGGTTTGCAGTAAAAAATGAGCTGGCACTAATGAGAGACTCGTGCTCCATGTGCTGAATCACACTCACCTAACTCAGCTGTAGAAACTAAACTTAGGCATATCCATTAATCTTACAGTCTCCTCTCACAGATATATAGGAAAGTTATTTACCCAGCAGAATGTGAAGTGTGCTTTTTCAATGCAAATCAGACTATCTGTTTGTATCCCATGGGAAATTTCTGTCACTTAATGTCACTAGATTTAACAAATACTGATATGCCAAGAAATGTTTCCCTCACCTTTTCCCAAATGCAGAAAAAATGTTCCCAACAATGAGTGCTGTATGGCTCTCATTTTCAGACCACATTTAGGAGTGGAGGAGATGTTGTACAGATCATTTTTCAAAAAAGGAGTATCTATTTGAAACTGTTTAAGGATTTGGACATAAATCTACTAAAAATGTTGACTTCTAAGGAAGACAGGATAAAAGCTTTTTCTATCCAGGCTGCATAATCACTAAAAATAGGACTAAATATCGTCAAGAATATGACCAGTATTTGCACACAGATGAAAAGCAAACTGAACAAAAACAATTTCAGCAAAAATAACCTCTGCACTGCAAAACACCAAGTCTGTTTTTAGATCTTCATTGAAAAACAGCAGTAAGTTGTTGATGTTCCATTACAGCTAAAGGAATCATGACATTTTAAGTAGCAAGCTGAGTACATGTTCTTTCTTACTTTGCTTTGCACTCAGTGTTTCACTTTACACTCTGTTTTATTTCACACTTATTTTTACCTTGCATATGGCAAATAACCAAAATTAAAGAAAGGGTTTAAAAATGTGCATGTAACATCTACTTGTATATCATGAAAAAGACATTTTAATTAAGCCCTAAAACCTGATGGTTTAATTTGTTCCTATTTTTTTGTGAAACTTCCTCACACAGCTGTGCTGTCCGAGTTATTATCTAAGGCCAGGAAGTACTACTCCACAAACACCTTCACACTGTTAAGAGAAGTTAGGTAGCTGAGGTAGGTGGAAAAACATAAAAATCAGACCAGTGTGTAAAGCAAACAAAAAGTGGTATGTACTGATTCATGAACTGTAATAACTACAGCTGGATATATCTGTATTTCATATTTCAATAAGTGCTTTTAAGTACCTTTTTATTGCAATGTGCTAACCATCAAAACATGTTTACAGTAAACAGAGCTCATGAACTGATGATTTGGAAGACAGAAGACTTTACAATATGAGAAGTATTAAGTCGATAAGTGCTTATCATCAAGGACATAATTACATATTGGAGGGATTGGGATTCGTAGAATGCTGCTCTGTTGTTTGATTAATATTTTCTGTTCACATATGCTTTGTTGTATTGTTGTCTTTGTCATCCATAGAGTGTAATGATCCTCTTTCCTGACTGTAAAGCAAACTCCACAGGTTGGCACTGCAAATATTTTGCTCATGAATCAGAGGGATTCAGCCATGGGAAACCCTGGAACTGCTATTAGCCCAATGATAATATAACATAAATGTTTATATTACACAGTCTTTATAACAGCAAGAAATAGACAAACGTGCTTAATTTGAATGAAGCAACACCTCCAGGCTATCCTACTCTTTTCTGCCTTTCTTCTTCAAATACCAAGAGTAGATCTCCTTTTATATTTATTTATCACCTGTAACAGTAACTTTTAATGAAGACTAATGGACACTGGCATTAGCCTCAACACCAGGAAGTAAGGAATAAAGTTACCACATAGGTTATTAGGCAGCATTAACTCAGTTGTATCAGAGCTTTCCCTAAAGCTCATTTGAGTAAATGGGACAACTCATATTGATTTTAATGGGCCTTGCATCAGACCCTTGAAAACTAACGTCTCTGGTATATTTCCATAAATAATTTGCCTACTAATTCTAATAAAAAGAGTGCACCTATTAACTGTAGCTAAAAGAGGCCAAAAATAACCCCTTTGAAAACAAAATCGTTTTCATTAGACAAGAGTATAAATTAATTATAGACCCAACCCAACTGAAATAGGTGTCAGTCCTTACTTTCACTTCAATAAACACTAGATCAGGGCATGAAATCAAGGTGGCTGCAAGGAAACAATCTTGTTAAAAAAGTTAATCAGACTAAAGCTGATCAAATACTTTAACAATCTGTCCATGAGATTTTATAAGTTTCAGTAAAGCTTCTGCTAGAAAATAAAATGTTAATTTCCAAACTCATTAAAAAAAAAAAAAAAGGGGGGGAATCCAATGTGGCTAATCTAATTCAATAAGTCCCTTCCCTTCATGACAAGACAGAGGAATGGATCAGGGTGCTGAAAAGGGTCCCAGAGACCCTGTTACAAAGCCAGAACTAATGAAAGCAGAACTTGGCCCAATGACTTCAGAGTTTTACATGTCTGTGCAGAATTTATTTTAAAGGAGCACAGTTTGCTAACAAAAAATCATAATAGAAAATAGAAAGGTATACTGCCAGTAAAATCAAGCTAAGTTTTAGTTTTCAGTCAGATAATGACTACTTCTGGCTGAAATACACTGACTACCTGTGAGAGTAATATGGCACTCTTTTTGTCATATTTCTGCTAAAGACATTCTGGGAATTGCTGGCTGAAGTAGCTGGACTATAGAACAGGTTTCAGTGGAGGACAGAGCAGTTTCTTGGAATCAGTACATTTTCAAAGATGGGGTAAAAACATAGCACTATCTTTTATTTCTCAACTTCTGAAAAAAGGCATGAATTTATCATCATCTGTGAAGATTTCTGAAAGAAAGATTGATATGATTTCTGAGAAAAATCTGGCTTGTGATTTGCTCTTATTGAGGAGACAGATAAGTTTTATATAATGAAGAATCTGAGAATTTTCTTCTCTGTAATAATTTCATTCCAAAAATTATTTCTCTGCATCCCTCCAAGGAAATGTGTAGATTTTTATGAACAAACTTAGTGAGGCAAAATATCGTCTTTGTGATTTGAGGGTGTTTTTTTGTGTAAACAGATGATGTTTGGAGGTTCAATATTAATGAAACTACTTTAACACACTATTAATACACTATTAAAATCCAAAGAAGTTTAATTTCCCAAAAGGCATCTATCTTGATTCAGAAGACTTCAGTATTCTGTACAAGTTATAAGAATGCAGAGAGGAACTGAAGAATTTGGACCAAGATAGTATATTTGTTAATTTAAACTTACACAACATAATGGCATTCAGGGCTTGCCAGTAATTATGCTACTTTATACAGTGTAATTATCTTATCCTAAAATTATTCCCAGTTCGTTCTCTATGAAATCCACAAAAACATTTGATTTTTGTTGCCAGCTTGGTCAGGCTACACTGGAAGATACTGGAATAGGTTGAAGCTCTCTAAGGTACTATGTTTTGAATCACAATTTTTACTCCTTAGAAATGCAGAAATGCATTCTCTGCCAAGAAAAAAAGATCTAAAGCATATACTGATTTGTTTCAGGGAAAAACTAATAAACTAAAGAAACTAGTCACAAATTTCCCTGGTATCCACTATTACTACTAGTCTTGCTTTCCTCTTATCTTCTTTTGTCTTCACAGGCACCTTCCCCCAACAGCTCACCCTGATTCATCTCTTGCCCTTGAGGAAAGAAATTCCCTGAGTTTCTTCTTTCTATCTTCCTGAGAAAAAAACACCCTGAGAGAGATTTCTGCTTCACTGCAAGCATGAGCAGACAAGCTAACAGTGATTCCCTTGGCTCTGCAACTTAAAGAAACCAGAAGTTAAGTCTCCTCTACTGAGTTTTTCCCCATGATCTAACACTGTAGTATCAGCAACTCAGGCAGTTAACCCTCCCAATATTTCCTACACTCAGGCTCTGGGAGTTTCAGAGATGGATCATTGACTCCATCTGAGGTTTTGTCAGATGAGTCCTGTTTCTCTGCAGAATTTTCTCAATGTTGCTTCATACACACATGCACAGGGACACAACACACAGGGCACACTGCTCAGTAAGATTCTCTCTCTGCCACTAGGCTGTTTTCCTTTTTTTCTTGCACAAATCTCAAGCAAACACCTATTCTTCCTTTTGGATTGTTTTCTCTTAATTAGATCCAAGTTTCATTTATGTTTTTTCTTGTAGTGAAATGGAACCTGCTCAAAGTGCTGGAGAGAATATAAAATTATATGCAAATGGGTGATTTCTAGGCTATTTCATTCTTTGACTAGTTTGCCCATAATGCTTGTTGCTGGGCTGCCAGTTTAGAATATGTATTCTGAGAAAAATTTCGGCCAATTTATCTTTTGCTTTTCGTTCAATTCAGGATTCTTTCTTTTTATGACCCTGAAAAACAATGCATTTGGACATTTCCTGAGTAATACTCAAAATTACAGAGTTTTATAGTTGGCAGGCAGACAGCATTATGCAATAAAAAGTAGTTGTTAAGATAGTTATCAAATACTTTTGAAATATTTGGACATAGTAGCTATATGTGTTTAGAGAAAACTTCATGAAGATAAACAATTCCACATTCAGAGGTGTGACCCTGAGATTAGCTCAGTCAGTACTCATAACACCAAGGTTGTGGTTTTGATCCTCATATGAGCCATTCACTTAAGAATTGGACTTGACAATCTTTGTGGGCCCCTTCCAACTCAGAAGGGGTTCTGTGGTATCTGAATAATGTGCACAGAGAAAAAAAATCAATTATCTCTCATCTCTATGTTGGAAAAAGTAAAGAGAGCAGTGAGTAAAAGAGTATTTAATAATGTGGTTAAAGATTGTCATTATATATAAACACACAGATCGTGTTGTGAAGTAAGTGGAAGTCTGTGGTGGGAAGAGCAGGGGAGGTTTATAAACAATCAGTATTCAAAGAGTATATTTCATGAAGCATAGATAAAAGAGGGAGAAAAAGTCCTCGATATGTGGTTTAGCACTAGAGTAGGCTCCCAGGGAAGTGGTCACAGCACCAAACCCGTCAGAGTTCAAGAAGAGTTTGAACAATGCTCTCAAGGCACATGCTGTGACTCCTGAGAATGTCCTGGGCAGGGCCAGGAGTTGGACCCCCTGATCCTTGTGGGTCCCTTCCAAATCAGGATGTTCTGTGATTCTATGAATATATGTTATGAGAAACAAAGAAAAAATAACTCACCATGGTGTTGTTTTTTGTTTTGTGGTTTCTATCCAAAATCCCAAGGGGATTGGCTTCTAAAGAATTGCCACTCCCTTTGTTTTGAAAATTAAATACATTCAAGACACCATATATCATCAAAAATTATAGTAGTTTAGATTAATATAGATTTTTAAAACCTTGTTCAGCCACATGATTATTTTTTCACTCTTTCTTTCTGTTATCTAGCTATATGGAAACAGTCTTTATAGAGCCTATTCTTTTACTAAGTTATTCACTAAAAAAGTATGAGAATCTATCTTCATTCTGATGTGTTTGAATTGTAAACACGCATAAGCAGTTTGAAACAGATGCCAGTGATAAAGTTCATTTTCTTCCACCTTGAGCAAGGAGAATGACCTTGTAACTCTGGCCCTTTGAGACACCTTTCTTTTCATTTTAGTGCCTGAACTTGCACCTATCACAGCGTTTTGGTATGCTATCACACATATTCTGCTGTTGTTTGGAGGTCAATGCAAATAATGTAACTCTGAAGGAACTTCAGGAGTGCGTCTGTCAGGTACATGTCTACTGTAAGATCTGAAACTGTATTATGGAGAAGGCTTCAAGAAATCCTGTTCACCAGACAAAAGAGTGAATCACCAAAGTTTAAATAAAAGTTGCATAGATTTCAAGACCTAAATGAGAAAGCACTGAACAGCTTGTCTATTCATGAATGTAAGCCTGGATTCATACAAGCAGCAGCATATAATTAAATTTCTGAATATTAAAAACTTACCTGGTGTAAAAAGTAGAACAGACAAGTTCAAGCAGGAANNNNAAAGTTCAAGAAGAAAAAAAAAAAAAAAAAAAAAAAAAAAGAGGCAGCTGAGGATCATTGTTTTAAGACTATGCACGGCTCAGGAAGACTGAATTACAAATGGCTGGCAATGGGGAAAATCAGTATGTATAGTTCCCCCTTTCTTTTATA
>VXAU01000073.1:560039-589949 GCA_013399695.1 Formicarius rufipectus | reverse complement strand
CCCCCCCCAGCTTCTATTTCATTTCAGGAATGGCAGAAGTGCATGTATTTTGAAGGTTATGAACAATAAACTGAATTTTCAACTCCTGTGGCAATCCTGTATCCCCATCCTGACTTTTCAAGATAACACATTATTTTCCTGATCTTGCCTGAATCTAGCATTTGGCAGGATAGATGGTGCTACCTTACATCTGAACTGCCTAACAACTAAGAAGCCAAATCAGATCTAAAGGGTGCCTAATAAGACGTGTTCTCCCACCATTCACAACATAAAGTTTTTAACTGCCAGCCAAGGAAGCAGGAAAATCTTAAGAAAGACAACCTATATTTTCACTACATTAGGCACCAGAGACTGTATCAGCTGAGGAAACTTTCCACCAATTCTAATGACTAATGATACTATGCTTTCTGCTTTACATCCTTAAGATTGTGCCTTTGAACTCTTTATGCTCCTTGGCAGTTATCATTGCACATCTTCCTTGGACAGAAATTTTTTTCTCTAAAGTCCACAAATTAGATTCCAAAACTGTATCACATTTCATTCTAACAATAAAGAAGCACATAAAAAAATACTTACCTCTTTTTATTTCTCTAAACTTTTGTTTGATGTGAGAAAAAATTAATTTTAAACAACAAAACATTCAGGGTTTTTTTAGTAAAATTAACCTGTCCTATAAAGAAATGTATTAAACCTCAGGTATTTTTAGTATCAACAAACACCAAGAAAGAAAACAACTATATTATCACATAGGGAATTAATTTCAGTTTTATCTCTCAACTGTATGACAAACTCTTGAAGTAAATGGGCAAAGAAAGAATGCCAAAACATAATAAAAGCTGAATGTTTTCAGTCTATCTGACAGATGATCAATAGGATCCCCACTGGAATGAAACAGATGTGAAAAACATATTCATTTCTTCCTGAAACTGCTCTCACGCATCATTAAATGCACCTAACTAGTCATAAATATATAAAGAGAAATGTGGGGCTGTTTTTTCAAATTTAATATTGCAGCTTAATGCAGCAAAATTTGCTTGTATTAAGAGATATTCTTGTTAAGAGCATATTAATTGATATATTAAACCAGCCAAGTATTTAGTGCTGAATAATTCTCCTCTCAAAGGCAGTCACCAAATACTTCTAAGGAAAGCAGTGGTTTTGCATTTAATCATTACAAAGCAATTTTTGCTCCAGTTGGCTAATAGTTGGCTGAAGTCCTGAAGAATTAGTATTCAGATCTCTTTGAAATAGCATCCATTCTATGTTAATGCAAAAGTTGCTGTGAACATTGTGTCCTTTTTAAAAATAATAACAATAGCCTATACTTTGAGTTTCCTATGAATGAATTACAGAGTTTATGACGATGGAATTATGCAATTGAAATGTTCATCATGAATACAGAATATGAGCACTTCTAGTTTCTTTTTCCCTTTCCTAAGTGACTAGTTGCTTTTTTCTGGGTAAAAATGGGATTGTTCATATAACTTTACATTATTTTGTGTAGTTCTACCACATGTGCTTCCTATACCAATACAGTCTTCATTTTTATCTTTCTTTCTTACAGATTGCCTGTATGTAATTTTAATCACACATCTCACTATGTCCTATCTCCAGTCCATTTTTTTAATTCAGACTTGACCAGATATCTGTCTTTTAGATAAGAGCTATAATATCAGTTTTTGTACTGATGTTATTATATTCTAACACATTATTCAGACTTCCTATTACAGTTTGACTTCTTTCACCTCCAGTGCAAGCTGAAAACTTCACAGAACATTGCTTTAGAAGTTTTGGGATGCTGGCTTTATTGCTTATTCTGTTTATTCTTTTTATGCCTTTTTTTTTTTCCCCACTTGAATGGTAACAATTTATATTCCTGATTTAATAACACCAACAGTTGATGCTGAAATAGATTATTAGTTCAATAGAAAAGAGTAAAATCTCCATAAAGGTAAATTGAGTCTGTGTCAGGATGCTATTCCTTGCTGAGCGCTTCAGTCTATTGTGAATACTGTTACATGGTTCCACTGCATGTTGTGAAGCCATAAACAGGGAACTTTATTTGTATGTGAAATAAGACAATTTTTATGGTTCTCTTTATAAAATTGAAGGCAGTGAGAGTTAATTAAACCAATCTGTTTAAAATGAAAAAAAAAAAAAACCAAAAACGATAAAAAGCAGACCAACTGCCTGGCTACTAACTCACATACATCTACTTATTCACAAACGCTGTGTTCTGTGAAGCTTGAGGACATAGAGAAGCTTCTTCTTCTTCAAAAAAAAAAGTGTAGCACATTTATTCAGTGAGTCCCATGAAATCAGTTTTTTGCTAGGGGTTCACATAACTTCTTGGAATTTTACTAGAATACAACCAAAAGTGTACCCATTGAGGGTGCTCAGGGAACAGCAAGATGACATTTTCATGGAAGCCTGAGCTATAATTGTTAATACAGTTAAAGACCTTATTTCCAGTTGTTTTAATAAAGCATCCTTTGCATATGGTTACATCAGTAATTTCGAAACTTTTATTTTAAACCACTAAACATTGCAAACCACTTCTATTTTATGTTAAAGAGTGAATTGTGCAGAGAACTATGTTGACAGTGGGTAGGTTTAAGTATGATAGTCAAATGTGCAATGTTAATTCTTACATATGTAACAAAAGGACTTCAAGTGGAACTAAGACTAAAGCAGAACTGTCACTTGATCTTGTAAGCAAAAATTTTATATATAGATGTAACTGCAGGTGAAGTATTGTTAACATGAATTAATGAGATTTTGTTAATTCTAGACAACAAAAATGCAAATAGCACTAAAACAGATATTATTATGATGCAGAAGTGCTTTTTCTCTTACCTTTAAGATTCCTGTTTGCATAGAAGCTAACATCCAGAACCAGAACCGAACCCTACAGACTCCAAGACTAGCTGGGAAGAATTTGGTGGTAATTATTCTTGCTCTGTTTCCTTCCTTCTGTGTGGATGAGTTTACGTACAAAAACCTCTGTCCTTTACCTTAATAAAATTAAGGTAAAAAAACAATCAGAGCTTTTCAATACTATTTTATGCTTCAGATTATAAGCATTTTTACACACAGAGATACCAGTATTTTTTTTAATCTTTTATTACCACTTACACATATACCATACTTTGGTTGTATGGAGATCTTCCATGATAATGCTATGTATTTCATAGAATCATATAATAGTTTGGGTTGGAAGGGCCCTGAAAAATAACCTAGTTCCAATCTCCTTGTCATGGGTGGGGATGCCACCCATTAGATCAGATTACTCAAAGTCCTGTCCAGCCTGGCCTTGAACACCTCCAGGGATGGGGCATCCAGAGCTTCTCTGGACAATTTGTTCTAGTGTCTTACTTCTGGGTCAAGAATTTCTTCCTATTATAATCTAAATCTCTCCTCTTTTGGTGTAAAACCATTACCTCCTGTCTTTGGGCTAGATAGAATAACCTGTCTTGGAAGAAACCCACAAGGATCACTGAAGTCCAACCCTTGGCTCTGGATAGGACACCTCAAAAGTCGCACCATGTGCCTGAGAGCATTGTCCAAACTCTTCTTGAACTCTGCCAGCCTCGGTGCCATGACCACTTCCCTGGGGAGGCTGTTCCAGTGCCCAAACACCCTCTAAGTGATGAAGCTTTTCCTAATATCCAATGCAAACCTCCCCTGACACAGCTTCACATCGTTCCTTTGCATCCTATCACTGGTCATCACACAGAAGAGATGAAACAATAGAAGACACATTTAAACCAATATAAGATTCCCCCACATGAAGTTGTGCCACTGTACTTAATACAAAGTTGGTAAAATATCACAGGCTTTGTTATATTGCTATAATGGTTGCTCTGTCACTGAATTTATATGCGTAATAACTAGATGAAATTAATTTGGAACAAGAAGGAATTGGTTTGGAGTCAGGAATGGATCAATAGATATTTCTGGACATTATAAACCATCAGTATCTAAGCTGTTGGAAATTCTGACAAGTGATTTTTCTATAGCTGATGTGAATATTTCTTGCCTGGGAAATTTACAAGTAAATTACAAAGCTGGGTAATTCTGCAAACACATTTGCTCTAATTTTGTTTTCTTTGTGCTTCACTTTTTATTAACTTTGTATTCCTTACAATTGCTGGGTAATTTCACGAAGATCCAATTAAATGACAGAAACTGAAGTAGAAAAGCACATAAGATCTTGAAAAGCTAAAGGCTTTTCAGGAAAGGTTGTTTTGCATCAAAGAAACTGCAAGAAACAAGTCAAACTACTTAATTTCAAGAAACAGCTTGCCTAGGATAACTGCAATAGTTTCTACCTCTACCTGTCCTGTCTCTTTCCAAGAGGAATCAACTTCCACATTGACAGTCTGTAATAGCAACACAAACTAGCATGGATGTCTGCAAAAGCTGTGATGTGTGGTAGATAAGCAGTTTCCCTTTTTTTTGTGGTAGGTGAGCAGTTCCTGCAACAGGTGCAGAATACTCTAAAGGAAAAGGGAGGATAAATGAGTAGAACAGAAATGGTTACAGCCACCCACAATAAGATGTCTCTGATGATTTTGAAAACATAAAACACCAAAAAAAAGAGTCAAAACCTGGAGACCATGCTGCTCACAAATCCAAAAGAAAAATGGTAGAGATCTTGATATGATACTTCTAGACTGAATGCTAACAATACTCTGCTCATTAGATGGACATCAAGGTAGGGTTTTTAACCATTACGCTTCTGGAAAGAAAGTACTTCTCAAATGGAGATTGGCATATTTGTGATGGAAATTAATATCCTTTCCAAATATACTGTATAATGTAAAGAATATATTATTTGATATTTATGTAATACAATATATAATTATTTCTCACTGTCTACATAACACAGATTACTGTAATTGCCTATCAATACATTTAATTATCCTGACAATCAATGAATGGCATTCTGGTAGCAGTCTATAAGCAACATTTTGGGAAGCACTTCTGTATTAAGATTTCTGTCAAGCCAGTACCAGGGAGGTAAGGTAAAGGAAGGCAGGAACCTTAAACCTTTCATACACATCCACACACATTGCTCCTCAATCATTCTCTAAGGACCTGTGTATAATTGCATGTTTTTCTAGAAACCATTAGGACAATACCACACTCCAGGAAAGTAGATTGTTTAAAGTATTGACAAGGAGGAGATTACTACTGCAGCCAGTGATATTTTCAGAAAATTCATCTTTTAATATGAGAAGCTGACATTGTATAGATGAAGTTTGTTATTAGAATAGAATGGAATTATTTCATTTGGAAGAGTCCTAAAATGATCACCTAGTCCAACTGCCTTATCAGTTCAGGGCAGATCTAGTTAAAGCATGTTGTTATGGGCATTGTCCAAATGCCTCTTAAACAGTCAGACTTGGGGCACCAACCACCTCTAGGAAGCCAGTTCCAGTGTTGTTACCAACCTCCATATTAATAAAGAAATGCTTCCTAATTTTCAGACTGTACCTTGGCCCTGATCTACATTGGTTGTTTTTTGTTTTGTTTTGTTTTGTTTTGTTTTTGTGTGTGTAGTGGGTTTTTTTGTTGGTTGGTTGGTTTTGTTTGTTTGTTTGTTTTAATTCAGTGGATATTCAAATTTCCAAAAGTGATGTAGTGCACATGACAATACCTGGTGTGTGGTCAGTATGAGGACCCATTTGTCCCATGACAGCACTGTTGCTAATATTCCAGTCAAAATCATCAGTAGGGTCTTGTGTTAATCCACATACGGTTGTCCATTCCTGATCTTGTGTTTCAAAGTTACAGCTTCCAGGAATACTTGTGTAGTAACCTGAAAATACAGCAATAAATAAATTATCATGCCAGCTGTATGTAAAGACACTATAATAAACGTACTGTACGTGGTAATGGAAAGAATTCTGTATAGCTAATGCTAGGCTTCCCTGCATTCCATGTATGGACATAAATAATATATGATAGTTAATGAGGAAAGAAAAACTAATTCTTCACAAATAGGTATAAACTTCATCACAGAGAAATGCACATGTAACTCTTGAGGACAAACCGAAGACTTCACCAAATTCAGTTCTTATCCAAAGTGAATGGACAGAAAGGTTTCCAGCTAGCAAAATTGGGCTGCACTTCCACAGATTCATTTTTTGTAAAGATATGTGGCTCATCCTTTTGCATGTTATGCCTGAAGGCAGTTACATGATGAAAGAGATGTTCTGGTGATTAGGACACTGACTAAACTCAGGAGATGAGAATGCTCAGTGTGACTTTGTCAGAGTACATAGACATTTGCTAGATGGTTTAAAGAAGACAAAGCCAAACTCTTCTCAGTGGTGCCAGTGTCAGGACAACCAGCAAAGAGCACAAAATACAGAAAGCATTTTTTAAGGTTAAGGAAAAAACTTTTTTAACTGTTAAGGCTGGTCAAACACTGATACAAGTTTCCCAGAGAAGTTGTGGTCTCTATTTTTGGAGATAGTCAAAACCTGACTGGCAAAACCCTGTGAAACCCATTGCAGTGAACTCTGTTTCAGGCAAGTGGGTTGAACTAGATGATCTCCAGAGGTGGCTTCCCACCTCAACCCTTCTGTGCTTTTGTTAGTATTAGGCAAACATGCTGAGCATCTGCAGGGGCACTACATTACAACAGTCATGTAAGCCCAATAAAGCCTAGTTCCAACCACAAACACCCTCACATGCAGGTAGGGCACAGAAGGGAATGCATTAATAAAAAAAAACCGAAAAAACAATGTTGTTGTACATCTCTAACCATCAAAGTCTTGGTCGGTCAATAATTTACATCTTTGGGGGCAGAAGCTGAAACATTTATTGAACGCTTAGGCTACAATATATAGAACTGAGAAGTAGGGTATGTTAATGAGGAGGCAGAACATGTTAATTAGGGGGATGAGTTATGTTAACTAGGGCTTAGGAAATCCAGTCACCATATTTCATCATAGGGTAAGCGTTTCTCCACACCCGGCCCATCCTAGGGGAGGAATAAAGGTTCTCCAAATATCTTGACACATCCTTCCATATCTTGCAGGAGGAGACAGGACTAACGCACGTAGTTAACAGAAAACAGTCCTAATCCTCAAAGTATCTTCTTGTGGCAGGCTCCTGTCATATGAAAGGGAGGAATCCCTCTCAGTATCTGTTGCCCAGGATTTACTGGACAACCCCTTCAAGTCTCCATCTGTTAATACATGATTCCCTTCTCCAACAAAAATCCAAATTCCACTTAGAATTTACACTAGTCATAATGGGGTACCTGAATTCAGGAATAATTTTTACCCTAATATATTAATAGTGCTTTCAGAAGGCCATTATAAATAAATATTTATGAACAGTATTTGCTGGTTTGACAGAGTCACATGACATGTTTTTACCTGCTGGGTGCTTTTTATTTTATGGGTAAGCATAGCCTACTTAGAAGGCAACAGAAGAAGATTGTTCCATTTATTGAAAGAGTTGCATTTATTTCAAGGACTTAAGCACTCCTCTAGTTGGGTCATCAACACTGAGGTTTGCTGTTAATCAAATCTGTGTGTATAACTGGCTGCAATTCATGAAAACTGGAACTGCTTTCATGTGTGCTTTCACTACCTCAGTACTTTCACCAGGGTACGGAAAGAGAATGAAAATTTTGCAAGATTGCCTGACTGGACTGAATGAAGCATAGAGTAAGCAATTTTCAAGACTATTAAAAAAAAAAAAGGTTCACCAGCCTACATGGATGCAGTTCATTTCATCCAGTTTCTGTTGTAAATCCTGTACAGAGGAATTGCTGCTGAGTGGATTATGGTCCATTTACTTCTTTGGAGTTACAGTGGTATAAAAGTATTGTAGAATGTGAAATAAGCTCAGACCTTGAACTCAGTGCAAAGGAGAAAACTCAAAACAAATGTGACCATAACCATTTGTGATGGGACAGGTTAGACTGTGAAGGGCTTTCTCTATTTCTCTGTGCCTGTTCTGCTCTCTTTTTTGATTGAGCAGCATCCTTTTCCTTTTCATTAAAAAATGAGGTTTCCATATCTAGAAGGCACTATATGCCCATTAATTCTGTTTATTCCCATCTATAATACATATGCTCAGGAAGAAGGTATATTTGTCTAAAAGTAAGGCATCATTTCTTGAAACTAAGATATAGCAGATAGGGAAATATTACACCTGAGGCTTATCTGAGTATTCTGAATACTAGATTACCATATCTGTGTTACTGATATTTTGATACTTCTGCAGAAACAGCAAGAGTAAAGACTGATGAAAATATTTTGATGTAGCTGCAGCCTTTCCATCTACAATAATAGGATATTTCACACTACTTATTTAAAGTGAATATCAACATTAATTTTTGTGCCCTTGGAATAGCTTTTCTTCAGTATAGTAAAGACTGAGTTGCTTTACTGTGATTTATGATCATTTATGGTCTGAAATGTTTCCATCTATTATCTAAGAGAGAATTGATGCTATCACAGTCCTTCCAGAAAACAGGTAACAACACCCTACCCCAATGAAATTACTATATCCTCTATATTTATTTAGAGAATCTTTATTTAGAGAATAAACCAAGAAAACAAAAGGTTTATTTAGAGAATAAACCAAGTTCCTCCATAGTTTTCTGAATATCTTTACTTTGGACACAATTCAAATTTACTGTGTGTCTGTTAGGTCTGCAAAATGTTACAACAGTGAGTTTACAGACTATTTTTCTCCATTTACTTTGCCTAACTCCTGAAAAATATTAATATTGTATACAAGATGTGTAATATCTTTTCTTGGAATCTACTGTTAAAAAGCTAATATTTCAGAGTTATAATTAAAAGTAGATCTATGTCCATGAATATGGTTCACAAAATTCACTGCAACACAAAGCACTAGAAGAGGTAGGAACCAGAAATAATGACACCAGCTTCAGCATATGTACTTCAGAACTGTTAATTACTTTGATGAGAGGGAGAAATCGCAAGTTAAACCTCCTGCAGTGACATCTTAGCAAGTACCCACTAAGTGTAAGTCTGCATGTCTGCAAGTCTGCTACCTGGCTAAAACAACGTAATTTTCATTACCCAATAAAGGGACATAATTTTTGTAATCCTGCGCAGTCAAAGCATAAAGCAACTCTATGCAAGCACAAGGGCTTTTGATTTTTCAAGGAATCACCAAGTACTGGTTTATTGCAATGAAGTACTTTTACTTCCACACTAAATGAACATTGAATTAATTTGTGTGATGCATTTGTTTTATCTATCAAGGTTACTTTTGATCATATCTGCATCATGGCAGAATTTGGCCCTCCAGCTAGAAGATTAACAATTAGACTGATTACTGAATTGAATATATGGACTGCTAAATCTTCCTACTTCAAGTGCCCAGTCCAGACTAACCACAACTACACAAAGACATGGAGCAGGAACAAGGGCACAATGTTTCACTGCCTCTGAGTTTCAAGCCTCAACTGGAGTACCCATTAACTTGATCCAGATTTTAAAATTGAACTGTGTCCTTCCATCTCAACCAGCCTTAGTGAGAATGCCTTCAAACAATTTTTGTCTCAGTATTCACTAGGAGTTCAAAAAACATAAACAGATTGGATTTTTTCCATGACTGTTCTCTAACGGAGAAATGGCAACCATCTTGTAATTACCTTCTGAGTGAATCAACTGTGTAAATTTGCCAAAGCTATGGTATAGAATTTAAAGTGATAATTTTAACTGGAGATTGCATTAACACACAAAGAGATACTTACTGCAGTCAGCTTCATCAGATAGGTCTTCACAATCTGGTTTATAGTCGCAGACAAGCTGAGACTCTATGCAATCCTCATTGCCACACACAAAATCAGTGAGGGCAGGGCATTCCCTGGGGTTCTCTCCAACTGAAACCAACAAGACATTTAAATCAATATTGTAATTAAATCAAAGGATGCACTTTTTTGTTTACCCATTATACATCATGACTTCAGGGGTATATCTGCTTCAAACAGAAGTTATTTGGTCTTACTCTTTTAATGTTGCATTATATGTGTCTAGACTACTGTATTGGCTTTGCCCACAGCTTCAAGGGTAGGATATTTTGCCTGGATGAAAAATCAGTTCAGTATCAACCTGTTTCCCCAATGTATATGTCGTGGACAACCCATATAAAAAGGGTTCTGAGAGCTGTTGAAAAGTAGACAGTCTAAAGACTAATAATTATAGTACATTTTTGGAAAATAAGAACATTTTAAACTGAGAAAAATCACTGTTATACCCATTGCATAATGCATACACTTTTAAAGACTTTATAAGACACAACTTATTTTGTAAAAGTGTAGAGAAGCTTCTGCTTGGAGTGTATGAACTGCCTAGAAATTCCCCTTATGGTACTGAATAAACAAATCTCTTTACAACAATTTTTTTCATCTCTGAAAATGAGTGAAAATCATCTCATAAAATGAGAGTAACTTAGTAACTTGCACATAAAACATTAGTGTCAAATCCAAAGAATGCTGAGATTCAGCCATCCCTGAACTGTTAGACTATAAAGAAACTTAGGTAAGTTACTTTTTAGTTCAGTGCACTGTGTGCATAATTTCAGCAAGCACTAAATGATAATAATAATTGATAATCCCAAATGCAACATTCCAAATGCATTCCTGTAAACCTTACATTGCTTTTCAGTCTAGAGCTTCAAGCTGTGCAAAAAGACATTTAGAAGACTTAATTTTGATTCAATTTATTGTGATGTGTTTATTTTTTAACTTCGAACATAACTACAGTTAAACACAGTCTGACCAGAACACTGAGGAAGTGCATTCTCATTGAAGCAAAATAGGAAAGAAGCACTAAACTTCTGGTTTAGTTTCAACGTGTACACAAGGTAATACTGCTTATTTGCAGGAATTTTAGATTAAGATTTTCAACTTTTAATTACAAAGTTCCCTGTGCATTGATACAAATAAAATCTGTTTCCAAATTTATATGTGTTGTTGTTCTGATTTTTTGCTTTTACATTGTCATCTGATTGGTGGCAGGAAATTCACATCAAAAATAGCATTTCCATGAATGTCTTAAATGCAGGAAGAGGTATGGCAGCTTTTTACAGAGAATCCATGAACTCTTAGCAGAGGAGCAGGCTCTTGAGAAATAATTGATTGAAGCATTTGTGATGGTTTTCACATGTCTCCAAAATGATGTAGATTGAAGATATCACCAAAAATTCAGGCTTATCCTAAATTCTGGAAAATCACATAATAATGGAGGTTGTCAGAGACCTCTCAAGATCTCACCAGTCCAACCTACTGCACCAGCAGCCCCGAGCATAGCAGACTGCAGGACCATGACCAGCTAGGTTTTGGATAAATCAATAGAAGAAGACTCAACAACCTCTCTGGACAAGCAGTGTTTTTGTTAGGTAACCCTCACGATAAAAGTGGCTTTTTCTACATTCAGATGAAATTTCCTGGATTTTTACTTTTTGCCCATTGCCTTCTGTCAGTAGGCATTGTGAGTCTGACTCCCTCATCTCCATTCTCTCCTATGCACTAGACATGATGCACTGTAAAATTAAAGTACTTTCTTAAGTCATTCAGTGGCTTAAATAATGACAGAAATTAGGTAATGGTAGAGCCATTAGTGTACAATAACTTTCACATCTTATTTCTCTGCATATGAAAGGATACATTATTGCCATATGACTGATCATATTCCAAACCTTTACTTTGATAGAGCTACATTATTTTATGTTATGTTACTCTATCATTTATCTTCAGCACTTAATTACAGTTCTTTTTTTATTTTTTTAAAATAAGCTACTTTATAGTACTTTAAACATACCGTAAGCCCATAATTTAAGAATATTATTAATTTCTGTGGTTATCCTTAAGTAAAACATGAACCATACACATGCATAATGAAAACATTTATCTCAACAGCTGTGAATGACATAAAGTCCAAACACAGATTCATATATCTGTGAATGCTATCCTTTTGAAGTAAGATCTTGTTTATATGTAATTTTTAAGAATTCCAGGTCACATTTATGATAATGGGCTTTCTGCCACAGCCTTTGGCAGAAAGAAAGAAAATCCCTCTTCAAATTGACATATTTGCATTAGCATAGCACAGTCAAAACAAATAATCTAAACTTCTATTCAGAATCATGGCATAAAAAAATCAATTTTCTAGAGTACACTAATTCTTATGAAAACTCCTACAGCAGCTAAAAACTAAATCAAAACAAGAAATACAATAGGATTTAACCATAAAATTAAACTTCAGCATCAGAAAACCCAATATCCAAACAGACGCTCACACAGAAATTGCACCTTGGAAGTTTAATTTTTACCAAACACTCTTTAAATATAATATAAAAAACTCAATCAGGAAAAATATATCGAACGACTGATGGGAAAATATGTTAGAAACATATAGCTTTCTGTCTGATCATATTCCTCAGCTGCACCTCAATCACTAGTGAGTACAAAGATAACACATATTATATAATGGTTGATTATATATAGCATACAATATTGTATTTTTTCCCAATAGTCTAGCACAGAACATTCCATGAAAATCTGAACATACAGAACATATTCTAAGCAGAAAAAAGAATGTGAGAAAATAAAGGCAAATTTTCTTTCTTGCCTCTTTTCACAACAGCTCAAGAAACCTGTAAGAATTATCTACTGTTGAATACACTCCAAACAAATTAAGAAAAAGATTATAATGAAAAAAAAATCGGTTGTACTTCTCTTACTGTGTTACTCTGAAGTTATCTTTGACAACTACAACATCAGAAAGGATGACTTCAGCAAGCAAAAAAATGAGCTGATGCCATGTATAGAATTTTCAGAGGTGTAAACCAGTCAAATATGCACAAATGTGGATTTGTCACAAAACGGGAATGAGAGGAATTATAGGGAGTTGAAAAGTTTTTATTGGATGTTTTTGCTTAAGTACTAAGCTTATTTCTGAATATCCTATGAAAAATTTGTAGAGAACCAATATATCCAAAATAAATGGAAAACATTACATTTTAATTTAAGAAAACTGTTGACCAGAATGTAGCTTGACACAATGAAAATCCCATAAATGTTCTCTTTCAACCTAACCTTTTTCCAAATCTTTGGTTTAGTCACTAAACTGAAGAACCAAAACTTTGCTCAGCTCTACCTATAATTATACATAATGAAAAATAACCTTATGGATATGGAGTGTTTGTCTATGAGCACAGCATGTGGGATAGAGCTACAAAAATTGGTAGTTATGAGTGGGGATTAAGGTTTTGGAGTTTTTTAATAAGTACAGAAGCTACAAGAAAATTTATTAATTTACAGAACTCTTGCACATTTCTTGGGCAAGCTACTTTTGTTTTTCATTATGCATTGCTCTTTCTTCCCCAATTATTCTGTTGACAAATTTGTGAGATATGCATAGATATGCAGCAGGTCAAAAGACGTTAATCTCTTCCTTTCCCCCCCCAAATAAACACCCGATATAGGCAACAAAAAAAGAAATAACCAAAAACCAAAACAAAATAATATAGAATATACAACACAAATACCGAGAAGTATTTAATAGCTTATAAAAACAACTGAGCTTTAGATCAGCATAAAAAAAACCTGCATTAACAAGAATCAGTGGAGCAATTAAACCATTTATTTTCTCCTAGATCAAAGTCGTCTGGCCATAGCACATATGCTTATAAATAACTCTTTTCCACTACAGCAACTACTTAGTTATTAGATTCTTATAAATTAAAAGAAAACAAAAGTTATGTCATAGAATTGATCTGTCAATTATTGTGGCATAGGAAAACAATAATGGGTTATTGTAACCATTTATTTGGCTTTGACTTGGAACAGCAGCATTTCCCCAAAGCCAAGACACCACCAGAAACTACCACAAAACATATTTTAGATGAAGTAATACCTAATGACTGCATGATGCTATGCAAATACCTATGCCAAATGACTTGAAAAGGCAGTACTTGAAAAGGAAGAAGCATGCATAGGATATCACTTTTCAATTAAGTACAACTTAGTATTGATGGACAAAGAGCTTTATAATCTTCTAAGTAGTCTTTTAAAGACCAATAGGACTGCCTTGGCTTCAGAATCACTAAACCCTACAAAATAAGCATGTTAATGATGGTTGTCATAGAATTTGTATTTACAATCACTTTTCCTTCTACATATTTTGTTCCTGACAATGTAATTCTCAGAGTATCAGGAAAGATAAGATCTTCCTTAGTAAGAATATCTGTTTGTTTGTATATACATAGAAAGCAAGCAAGATACAGATCCACATCATGCACACCACAAATAAATTTTGACTATGGTGAATACAGCACAAATTGTATTTTTATACCCATCTCCAGTATATGCTGTCTATGGAAGACTAGCTTACATAATACTTGCAGAATTTACAGACATGACATGATTTATTTGGAGATAGTTGATAAATACAACACTAGACATATTTTCTTTCAATTACCAGAAAAAGACTGACTTTTAACAAACTCATGAAAACAGCCCTTTTTTCGTTTAAGTTTCCTACTGAATGACAGCAACAGGTCAGTGACTGTTTCTCTGACAAGAGCTTACTTTTACCAATATTTTTTAAGATGTAAATATTCCTTTGATATCCATTATAGCTAAAATTAGAACCACAGAGGTCAAATATCAGTCCCATAAGCTATAGATTTTGATTGCCTAAAACAAAACACGAAGAAGTTGAAGTTTCATAGATAGCAGTGAATTTCAAAGATTGGGTGTTAGGTTCACACAGTGAATGTTGCCCTATTTAAAATATTTATCATCAAAAAAGTGATTGATCACACAACCAAAAGGAAGAGATGCTCTTGCCATGTTGTACTACAACACTAAAGACATAGGTTGTCAGAGTTTGTGTTTGGCCAGTGCTTTGTGCTTTTGAAAGGCACAGGGTGAATTCCAAATTAATACGGCTGTTAAAGGCTGCAGTGAACAAGACTTTGAGCTGTTTTGGAAAGCAGTGAGGAACTCAAGGCCAACAGTCTCATCTTCTCTGCTCTTCAAGATAAGCACAGGGACTCACTCAACAATAAACGACCATGGCAGCAGTATGAAATGAAACATATAATGTATAGTCAATGGAAATAAGACTTTTTTCCACTGTTTGTCTTTTTAGAAATTAAGGTAATTTCTGAGTAGAAATATTTTTAATTTATAGTTGAAAATTCACCTCTTTCTATTATTTGTTCTTTAAATTTTGTTGTATAGTGGGAATACTTGTGTATCTCTCCCCTCTTCCTCAATGCTTGAGAGGGGGAGCTTTATCTTTTTCTTGAGTCTGCAAGTGGTAAAAGAAAAGGGAGAGAAGGAGATGGGCAAAAAAATCAAGCAATGCCTTTTGCAGAAAATTCTATTTCCCAGTAATCATGAACATGTTCAACCAGCTGAAAATACCTTCAGAAGCTGTTTGACATGAGGTCTCTACTCCTTGGTCCTTTTCCCCCTCCCTCTCTCTCTTCTGTCCTAATTCCAGTGTAGAGCTACATTGCATCTCAGCAAGTTCAGCTGAACAGATTATTTTTAGAGCTTTTCAATGATACTTACCCAGCAAAATTACTGTCAAGCTGTTGTTTCCACTGTGATGCAGAATAAATCCAAACCACTCAATAACAGCACTCTCCAGTTATTAAAAATTTCTTAGAAGCACCTCCTATGAATATTTTTAAAATTTTTTTCTTTTATATATGGACTTGCCCTAATGTGTCCACAGGGGTCATTGTGACAAGACCAATGGAGTGCAGCACATGGTGCAAGCTGCAATTATCTGCAACAAGGAGACACTTCCTCAGCTGAATGCTCTCTTTGGCTCTGAGAATCATAATCAGATGTGAAATTCATATTGGGTGGCTCTTGCATGGAGGTGTATGATGTATTACAGTCATATGCAGTTTGGCTCTGCTGGAAGGGTGCCTACCTTCTGCAGTAGTTCCATATGGAAGCAATCTCAGGCTGGGACAGTGGTGATTCTTCTAGTACCACCTTTATAGGCAATCATTGTGAGTTTAAAAAAAAAAAATGTTTTAAAGTCAACCCACCTCTATCCTGTATAATTTACTAGCCATAGAAAATCTTCTCTAGTGGTCATTTTGAAATAAGTGGAGTTAACAAATCTATGATTGGATTTGAAGGGTAAACAATATTTGAAGTAAATGTCAAAATTAAGAGATTTTAATTTTATTCTGAAAATCTGAGTTTGCAGCCACATGCTAGCAAACCAAAGTATCTTTGGTGTCAGCAACTCCTCAAAAATTTCCTAGGAGATTAACTGAGAAGCCACTGAGGTTTCATGAAAAATGAGGTAAAAGTTAAAACTTGTTTCTTATATTCATAATCTGTGGCAATTGACTTTATGTTTTTGCAAAAATAAGGAAAAATGGTAAAAAAATATTCTAGTTAAGATCATACATTTTTTAACATAATCTCAAACTGAAAGAGTAACCCTAGAGTGTTACAGGTGTGTAAATGACTTCTGTACGGTGTAATAAAACCTAGAAAATTCTGTGTGTTTCACGATGGTGCCATATTTCTCTTTTTTTCCATTTTTAAAAATCTTTTCAAAGGAGATTGTCAAATGCAAATAATTTCCTGAATCCAAACTGTATTTATCTCTTCAGTAAAAGTGAATTTACATTTTTCATGCGTTTCTAGACAATCTTAATATTCAACGGTGGTTTAAGGACTTGTCCATAACACGACTTGTGCAGGAACTCACATTTTCCAGCAGTGCACCTCTGGCAGCCCCGGGAAGCTGGGCTGGGGTAGCCTGCATTTCCTCATCCCTAAGCTGCCTTCCCCACTGAGACCTTTGTACAAGGGCATTTGGGATGGCCTTTGGAAAGCAGCTGTGGCTGATTTTCACATTGACAAAAGGGAGATTATTCCTTATCTAGAATTAAATTATGCATACCTGTACCCTCTGCTGAGTGTAATAAGATCTGATTTCAGTAAAATTTTCCCTCAAATGATAAAGTACACTCATGTTAATGTATGTTACACTAAAACAAATTAAATTAAATCTACCAAAAGTTTCTAGACTTCTTAAAATGATTTTTCTTTCTCTTTTAATGAAGGAGATTCAGTATGTATCAGCAATTTGTAAACTGACAGTTCACAAGAAAATTGAATAATTTCATTCTAAAGGCAAAATCCAAATATTAGATGAATTTTACCACTATTTTCTGGACATTTACTGAGAAGTTTTAGCCACATGATATGATTCCAGCGCCCCATGTCAGAATTCCCTGACACTGACCTATTCTTAAAAACAAGTGAATGACAACATGAATCATTAAAATACTTTGCAGGGGGAAAACATAAAAAAAAATGTCCCACGTAACTGGACATCTATTCTGTCTGAACAGAGTTCTCTAGCTGAATTCACTTATCTTTCACTTCAGGGCTAGATTCATTCTGAATACTTCTGTTGTAAGAGTTTTGAACTTCTCTCAAGTGTCAGAGAAGAAGGAACTAAACTCTCTACTAAATGTAGAGAGTTTAAAATGATGACATGCAAAGCTTTGCATGACACATCGCTGAGGATTCAAAGAAAACACTGGCTGGTTTCAAAAATAAAAAAGCTGGCCCATACACACAAGCACTGCAGTGTTTTAGTTATTGTCTCTCTGATCTACAAAGCTAGGATGGAATACTAATGAGAAAGGATTTCTCTGCTGAGACTTTCAAAGCTTCTTGTTTATGAGCACATGGAAGTAAAGTTGTTCAAAGGATTTCAGTACTTTCACCTGTGGTCTTTGCCATAAACAGTAGGTGAGGAGGAATACAAATACATGAGGAGCAAGGGAAAGAAAAAGTTTACCACCAAGCAATGCAAGTTTTATTATATTTTAAAGAAAATTTCAATTCAGCTCAATTTGCTAAATCAATTTCCAATTAAGAGATTGTGGCATTTTTACTTTCCTTTCTTTTAAAAACTAACTATGACTGTAATGTCATTATCCTATTTACCATAAACCGTAGAAGAAAAGCTTGTGGAGTCTGATCCGAAACAGTCCATCCACAAAGATCGCTGGAGCTGTAATGGCTCTTTCTTATTCCTGAACTTTTGCGACACTGAATTATGAGATGATGAAAAAAATAATCAAATAACCAAATGTCTAGAAATTTTTGTCAAATTTTAATTTAGAGTTATGATTCTCTTATTTTCCTTTATCTTTCACTGTTAGTTTTTCAGATGGTGCCCTGGGATGCCAAAATCAGTGTGTAGATATGGCTGAGTAATGTATACGTCCGTGCTTATACTTTCTGTTGTGTATCTGGCCTACAAGATTACTTTTCTTTAAAATTAAAAATGTATGAAATTCAGACTACTGGCAACAGCATGTCTGACAAGTTGTGCTTTTGATTCACTATTATATGACAGTGAGCCATCAGCTGGGAAAGCAAATCAATAATGCTTGAAGTGCTCCTTAAGGATACCAGACTACATCTTATTTCTGACAGTTTTTAGAAGATGTTATCAGGACATTAAGTGTCATAAGTCTCAAAATTAAAGTTATCATTAGGGATTATTCTGTATGACACTCATAGGTATTTTACCTTTTCATAAGAATAGCTTTTCTCTCATTGTCATATTTTTCAGATTTTTTAACTAAACCTGTAAAATTTGGAATTTAACTTATTTTTGTTATCAGAACATAGCTTATCTTCTCACAACCAATTAGACTCTTTTATATCTTTGCTTTTCCTATCTCTGATAATATTTCTAAGAACTCATACTTCCAATAAACCCACAGATACATTTTGTCTTTCACTTCCATGGAATTTTGTGAGACCTAAGGGAAATGAGCCTTGAAGGATAGGGCTCCAGAAGCTCAGATCATAATAAATAAAGTTATCTGTAGTATTCTACTGATACAGGAGCTGTTGACAAATTAACTTGTAAAAGCAAAAATTGAAAACATTCTTTGTGTTCAGTTGAAAATCCTCATATAACAGGAGCTTGTAAATCAATCACAGCAATAACAGTATGTTAAAAGAATTCTGCAGAGCTAATCCACCTCCATGCAGATGCTCTTCTGATATATACAGCTTATTTCTGTAATTCACTCTATGGAAACAAGCTGAGGGAAAACACACATACAATAATATAAGTATTTAGATTTATTAAATGTTGCTATAACCTTTGAATATTACCATACCACAGAAAACAGATGTAATATTCACATGTCAGGAATCTCACCTGAGTTGCCTCTCTCTTCCCTTTTTATGGTCCTGAGTACATAATCTCTGCAAAGAGTCAATTATTTTATTCTATTGACTGTAAACCACATTCCAGGAATACTATTCAGCAGCTTCCAAAAAGGCAGTCTGTGAGAAGGAGGATATTCCAAAATATTTGAAAGCCCTAGAATTGATCTAACACTGGTTTCCACCACTACATTCCATCTGTTGGGAAGAAGCTAAATATTCAGTTTTTTTCCCATGCAATTTTAGTCTTTCTCATTTCAATTTCATTCTACATGGGTTTATTTTAAACTTGTTATCAAAGTTATAATTATTTTCAATTATCTTCCAGGTTTTTCTGTTCATGATGTCTTCCACTGTTTATGTAATTAACATGTCCAGAATACCCATGATATAAGATTTTACTTAAATTCCAGTGGAAAATACAAATCTGGCCTCGGTTCCCCTGGCCATGTGGCTAGCTCAGAAATTCTACAACTACAAACACAGCACATGGACAAGTACTGTAGATCAATTCATTTTGCTGATAAGAAGCCTGTGACCCCCTTCTGGTTTGTATGCTACTCTTCTTGAGTTTGCAAGAGTATTGTGTTGTGCTGTCTTTTAGCTTTGTTATAACAGACACAGTGAACCCTGTGCTGCAAAAAATGCAATCTGTACGTGACATGTTTTCTCCATCCTGAATGCCCCAGGCTTGGGTAAGATGGAAAATGTTATTTTTGAGAAATTGGCAAAATGTATTTCGCTTGTTTGTTCTACAAAGGTAAAGAATCAATAACAAGAATGAGAAAGGTCAGACCAGGTTCCTTCATGTCATCATGCCAACAAGAAGGTCAGCATAGCAAAAGTCTTGACAAAATTAAGTAAGCAGGTTTGAACTTGTGCAGTGGAAGGCAAAAATTATATACAGAGTTCATGTGAAAGGCACTAAAGACAATGCATTGATCTCTTTTGACTTCGGTTTGAGCCTAAGTATCATCATACAGGCATGAAAACAAAGGGGTAGTGGTGCGCTGTAGGTTGGTTTCTCAGGTTTTTTTTGCTTGTTTTGGTTTTTTTGACAAACATGCATTTGCACAGATGCACATAGATACAGTTAAAAAGCAAACATATGACAGGCTGAAAAGCAAAGGCATAAACATAAGTACATTCCCACAGTATACATACACCTAACCTTTAATAACTTTACTGTACCTAGCACACACTACGAGACATAAGGGGATGATTCCTGATTGCATAAAGCCTGTACCTTATTAGAGTGCAAAAACAGTGACCATGCAAGAGACAGCTCTATAAAGGAGTAGTATCTTGGGTCTCCAAATTTCCTAAATCAATCTTTAAAAAATTTGTCCAGCATATTGAGTTTCAACTGCACATTTCAAACTTTTATGAAAAAAGCCTCCTCCGTGTCCTGCATCTTCATAAACAATAGTTTTCTGCAAAATACACAGGAACATTACAATGCTGAAGCTGTAAGTGAAAGTAGCCAGAGCACATGGTGCAACTGCCTTCCCAACAAGGCCTCTTGTTGAAGCAGTGCTGTAAAAAAAATAGTTGATATAAAGTAATAAACCAGGTTACTTTCTAAACTGTTTCACTGCAAAGGTATTTTAAGGCAAGACTGGTTATAAAACACTGTTAACATTCAGATTTGTAGGGTCATAGACTAAAAGAAATGTACATTTCAGCAATGTTAACACTTTAAGAGATTTAAGATCCTTCATATGACATCTTTCCAAATCCCCCTGGAAACCATTTCCTTCCTTGCAATGACAATTCTATGGAATATTTCCAGTTATGTTTATATATCATTTTTCAACATTTTATATAATACGTGGAATTAAGAGCATGAGAAACTGTCTTTATATTATATGAAGATACATTGATATCACCCTTGTGAACTTAACAGAGATATTATTTCTTCCTTAAAAAAGTAAATTGTGGGGTTTTTATTTGCTTAATATCTTCATGAATCTGACTGTGAAATGAGGTGTCTAAATTGTTGTAGCCCCAAAACAGGACAGAATCTCAGAAATGTGATTCAACTAGACTCCACTGGTATGAATTAATACCTGTAAACACAACTGGCAAATAATTGCAAGAGATCAGCATCTGCTTTGTCCTTCAAGATGGTAGAAGGATATCGACTTACCATCTCCTACCAGCACATCCTTACCTATCTACCCTTGCTTTTTGGAGAACAATCACATGCATTGTAATGGGGACAATGAAACACTTATAAAAAGCACAGAGGATCACTATAGCTCATGTGCTTGGAAGAGCTTTTAAGAGTACACCTATCTTATAGTTTTATTTAAGTTCAGTTCTGAAGAAGGTCCCAAGTTGTATCCAGTTTCCATTCTTTGATTTATCAACAGAATAAATTCTGAATGCAAAACCTTAATTTTTTCAGATGAATCCAGCTCTAAAGGTGGTCTCCAGCACTTCACTTCTCATACTCCAGTTGACAACGTGCATCCAGTCCATGGCAGGAGATTAAACCTTGCCAGAATAACTGCCCCAAAACTCATACAGTGTTGATACATTGCATCAGTAATGATCACCTCACTCAACAAATCTGCTTATATTGTGTCACAGTTTCCCAGCAGACAGAAGACCACTTTCTTGACAGAAGCCACGATCCACTAGAGTATTTACGTTATTTGGGTTTTCTGTTTGTTTCGTTGTTGTTGGGCTTTGGTTTGGTTTGTTTTGGCTTTTGCTCTTTTGGGGTGTGTGTTTGTCTTGATTTGTTGTTATTGTCTTAAAGGCAAACTCTGTTCCTATTTTAGCCTATGTCCACAAAAATATGAAGTAAACAGAGTGAGTGCTCTGTGAGGGAGTCAAAGGTTTTCTTTATTTTTCTGGCCTTAACACTTGAACTGAACTGGGAAAAAGAATATTGACAGTGGTTCATTTGTAGTCTCAGCTCATTTTTATGGCAAGAGCCTTTATGATAAAATACAGAGATCACAGATTTCACATGATATAATGTAACACAAATAATATTAAGTGGTTATATACAACATCAGAGACTCAATAACTGATGCCTATATTGAGGAAGGAAATGTCTTACTCAAAATCAAATAAATTAAGGAAACAAACCCCTAATAATTCCTTGGATTTATTTGCCACAATTTAGTGAACACTGCATACAGATTTTCTGTATAAGCAGAAAAAGGTATTGAAGTTATAAGGGTGAAAACAAATTTATTTGTAACTGATTTTAAGAGCAGTTACATTATGATGAAAACAGTAAAACCATGATGCATTTAAAAACAAACAAGAACCTCCTACACCTCGTGTGGCTTCCCTATAGAAACTTCCCTCTCGAACTTACTTGTGGTGCAGTTGTTGAACTCTATGTCATCTATTGCTGCTCCTCCTCCTAAGTCTCTGGTTCGAATACCTTCGAAGATAATTTCAAAATTCCTCAGCTTCCCCAAGTGTAACTCAACTTTGTTCCAGTCATGACCATGATTTCCTGATTCACTCCATATTTTCACAATTCCATCATCAGTCTGAAATTTGAATAAATTATATTTAGTAAGATACACATAAGTATGGATTATCAACTTAAAGATTTTGGGGGGAAAAAAAAAAAAAACACACCAAAAAAGCCAACAAACAAAACCAAACAGAGAGAAGACTGGAAGACACCCATTCAGTTGTGTCAAGAATTGGTAAAATGCTTTGCTAGGATAATAGGAAAGGTAGTAAAGTGAGATGATTACTGTACAAATAACATAACCTTCAATAGTAGACAGACTCTCAGTAGAGAAATTACTGTGTGAATGACTGAACTGCAAAACAATCTGTTTTGGTAGTTATATTGACCTTTATGTAATACTGGTCTTTGTTTTTAGAATGTATCACCAGATGAAAGGTGACTCTACCATTTTAAAATTAAGGTATCTACAGGTAGAATCTTTGAAAAGTTGTGATGATAATACAAGGGAGGAAAAACTAACAAATATAAGATAATCATAAATTTGGTGTAGTTCATTTGAAGGTAAATAAGAGTACTCTGAATTTCAAATATGCTAATATATTTTAAAGCTTTTCTTTAAACATCCCATCATATTACCTGACTGGCAAGTCAGCATCAAGCAACACGCTTCATTTTTTAATAGTAGTGTTACAATGCAGATACACCAATTTCACTTGCTGGGAAGGGATGACATATATACATATATATATATATAGGACATAAAAAGTAAATATTTCAAAAGTTTTGTATATGTCTAAATCTATTTTTCTTTACGACTGCATGACTAATCATCCAAACCATAAATAAGAAATATTTTTTCCACTCTTATCAAAAGCCATTAATACTCCAGATAGGGTTAAGAAAAACACTATATGATGCACCAATCACCTAAATACAATGTGTAACAAAGGTTCTAAGACAGTAGTACACGAACAAGCAAAATCTGAGAAAAATAGAGACAGGAGTAAAATAGGCGGAGAAGAAAATTAATTACATTTCTTTATCCATGGAGAACCTGTTAGATCAGATGTATGTTAATAAGATTGTCTTATGCATATTTATGATAAGAAAATGAATCTTGGTGTTTTAGGTATTGTATTCTGAATAAGAAAGTGCAGACAAGCATTCACAAAATTATTACATTAGTTGTTTCTGAACCAGGGAACTCATAGAATTGTTGATAACTTGTAGAAGGACATCCTCAGACCTACCAAAGCATAGAGACACTTGAAGTATGGCTTAACAAGAGTGCTCTGGAATATCATAATTAACTGGAAAGGAATTTTTGAAATCAATGGCAACTTTACTTTATAATGCTAAGTACAAAAACCACAGGGAAGCATTTCCATAACTGCTTGTAAAATCATAGATACCCACCTGAATAACTATTTCTGCACATAAATAATGTTGTGGTGATAGCAGCCCTTTAGAAGTCATGATGTTTGAACACACAAGTACCTACAGATACTGCTTCTTCAGTTATGTTTCAATGGTTTAAAGCCAATGACACCGTCCTTTAAAGAGAAAATAATATAACAGGGCCTCACTGGTGCTTTGCACCACTAATTCCAGGGTAGATGACAACTGGTTCATTTTCTCATTTTCTCAGTATGTTTCTCCCAGTAAGACTCCTGACACTCTCTGTGTAATCACATCAGAGGTCCATTGTTTTAATAGAATCATAGATTATCTCTGGTTCAAAGACCCTCTGGTCTGAAGGTCTTCAACATAAAATACAAAAATAGAACAAATAAGCACTTTTAAACATTTAATCCATTTGTTGTATCTAGAGCCTCTTCTGTCTGCGCTTGAGAACAGTTTGGAATATAAATAATATTTACAAATATTATTTATACTAAATAAGTGAATAATTTTACAGAAGTAGCTCAGTGCTGTATATTAGTGGTGAATTTAAGAAGCTTAAAATGAAGCGGATAAAAATAATGCTCAATGATAAGGGACTTCCTTTCCCTTTATACATTCAAGCATGATGATAGAAAAATTACATTTATTTAAGTTTGGATATATGGAAGTTAGTGGAGTTTTTAAAAATACACAGAGATAAATATTTACCTAAGATCTGGAAATGTTAAATGTTGCACAGTTAACCGGAGTATGAGCCCCATGTGTGCAGTTAGCTGGATTTGGATTGATTTCACATTATATTTTATTACATAACCGTCTGTTCAGACTTATACTGTGTTTATCACGTCAATTTTTGAGTAAAGGATGCTGAAAGTAACAAGGGATACTGATCACATATTTCTTTAGAACTAATCACATAAAATATGGTATCACAGCCATAAAATATCAAATCTTTATGCAATTACAGGCAACGGGGTACTTTGTTTTTATGCAGTCAGACACTGAAATACTTTTTGTTAGGAAGAATTTTTTCCAGATGGGAACTTTATGGCAGTTTCCTTGCACTTCACAGATTCTTGAATATGAGCACATAACTAAAATGCAAAAGAGACATTCCTCTTCCTGTCTGGGTTCCACAGTAGGAGTTCCTATACAACAGCAGCAGTTCATAGAGCACAAAAGGCTGATTTTTCAGTTGCTCGGCTACAGCTTTACGCACTGAAATGAAAAGCATCCTCATCTGCTGCATTACTGCATGAAAGCTGTTACAATCCAGAGTGCAAAGTCCCTTCAAAGGCATAAGCCCTACACAGTATCTGCATGGAACTTCCAAGGTGGGAAAGGGTGAGACAAGCAGGAATCTTGGCTCTCCTCCTCTCCCCAGGCTCAGACAGTGAAGCCAGCTTGGTTCAGGGGTGTAACCTATACCCTTCTTCTGGATATATCTTTGTCTTGAGAGGATCACCACTTGTAAGCTTTACAGATTCTGTTTCATGAATTATTGTTTTGTTTTCTGCATTCTCCAGCCATTTAATCTGTGTTGTGCTTTGGCATTTCTTTCATATCTTTGGAATTTGTTCGCTTCTAAAACAAACACAAATATGGCCTGAGGCAGCAGAAAAACTAGTCTGTGCTTTGACCTCTCCACTGCATCCAGAGATCCTTTGACCTTTTTCACTCTCATATACATATATTGATGTAGAGGAGAGATATGTAAAATAAAAGTAGAAACATGTCTAAACATGGAGAAGGCTGAAGGCCACAGTGTTACCCTTCTTTCTGTTTTTAAGAAGCGATTCTACTGACTTCTACTGAATGTCTAGACTGCTCTCAACCTGGGCTAGTTGGAGGCAAAAGGTCCAGCTGAACAAAATGCTCCAACAGACTGATAAAACATGGCTAACACCTGTGGTTGTGGTGGACAGTGTCAGTGCTGTCTGTATGTGTGTGGGCCACGTTAGCCACCGATCAGGGTGGAAATCTCATTTTCCAGTTACCTTGCAGGAGTCTTGCTGCATGTAGGTCTGATGAAAACAAAAACAGTTAAAAAAGGATTATTTGTTGGTCATACCTATAAGCTCTATGAGTGAACCACAGGCTACAAGAGAACACCTCCTCGTTTAGCATGTGTATTTATACTTTGGACTTATTTCTTCCCAGCATGTGGTCCACAATTTATTAGTGCAGACAACTACCATGCAATACCTCTGAAAAAGAACTTTGGAAAGTTCCTCAGAACTTAATTTTTACAATCTATTTTGTAAGTCTGTACTTTGTGATTTTCTAAATTCAACCTGAGAAATTCAGAAACTCTAATGTTAATGACATGGCACCTAAGAAAAATTTTCAATTCTTCCCAAAAAGACACACCAAGACCAGCAAAACCTGATGATGTTTTTAAGGCTCTGAAAAGTTATTAATTGCACGTCACTGCCCTCTATGGGTTGAATATAGCCAAAGGTTAGGCTGAGGTGAGGAGCCATCATTAAGGAAAACTTAACAGTAAGGAGCATGTTTTTCCATGGATGTAACATCATACTGAGTAATAAATACTCCCAGAAAAAGGCAGAATTACTTCTAGAAAGACCATAGCCCTGTAGGTCTATAAGCTTAGCCATATTATAAAAATTAATATTCACATTCAGATGACTTTTTTATCTGCTTTCTGAGAGTCTGAGGTGAATTATTTCTTAATGATTTCATTCCATTTCCGTTCAGAATTGTTCTCATGTTTCTCTTATCTGAAGAACAATCTAAAGGGTTTCTAGTCTCTCTTCTGAGTACTTCACAGTGAAGGCATAACTTACCAGGCTCAATATCCTCATTAATTCACCTGGGAATACTAAGAAAGGAAATGGAGGGAATTTTCTCCACCTTATAACTCCTTTTATTTTGTGGCTGAGTTTAATATTTTTCCTATGCAGCAGAGCCCTCCATTATTCTCAAAGCTACACTTCTAGTAGATTGAGAACAATATTAGGAACTGACTTCAATGCATGAAAAAGGAGTATGAGATTTTCTATTACAGGATGTTTCAGAGAAACTTGTTATGAATAGAGTTTTTTTCAGAACAATACACTAAGTATTCCAGATGAGATTATAGAGATTCTTCTATGAGACAATCTCCCTTGTTGCGTCTGCAGTGAAACCACAATGAAACACAGATTTTTTTCTTGATCTGCACTTCTCTTTCTATTCTTGTTCTGAGCTGGGTTCAAAATATTTCCCTGGTTCATTTGCATCAGATATTTATTTCAGCAGAGCCACAGGAAATGAAGTAGAGCTTACCAAAAGGATGGAGGCAAGGAAAACACTTGCTAAATATTCCAGGACTCTTCAAAGCAAATATACTTGTGGGCTTTTTAATCAGAGACAGAGTATTTTTGAATGACTCATCAAAAAGACATTGTTTATTATTAATACCATAAAAATACTTTCAAGATTCATTGTATCAAAATATTCCTCTTTCTGCAGTGCCTTTCAGACTTTTGAGAGAAGTAAAACTGTTTTTACATGTCCTTTTAGGAAAAATACTTCTCTCTTCTGCTTTCAGATTCCTTTAAAAACTGGATCCTCCTGGAAAGCTGTAACCATCCAGAATCTTTCAAGCATGATTTATATTATGTGAAGTATAGAAAAAATAGCATAGAATGAGCATAATGTGACTTTAACTGTCACTGCTCTTTTCCGTAGTTTTTGATGCATGGTAATCCCTCTCTTTTACAAGAGTATTTCAGAAAGGCAGTTTACTTTTCAGGCATTTGTTCTTGGTTTAGAATCAAATGTATTTTCATGGTGTGGAAATGAAATTAATTAATAAACCTGGTTCTAATAAATTTTTTGTTTCCTTAGTGTAGTATCATCATTAAAGCTTCTTCATGGCTGACCAAGCAGTTTAAAAATTAAGTATTCTGTGATGTGCTGCATTCTTTCCATGCATTCTCCTTTTTTCAACAACACTGGACTACAGTCTTGTACTTTACAAGTGCATCAAAGAAAGAGGAGAGAGAAGGAAGAAAAGTCACAGCCTTTCCTTATTTGTCTATATTTTAAAGACCTTTTCTTGAATCTGTATTTCTCCAAATCACAGAACAATTACTATCTTAGCTGATAGTTCTAATGTTATTTATCTACTTCTTTCAGCTTCATTGTTTGAGAGTGAGTCCTGTTTTGAGAAGGTTCTGAGTGACTTCCTTATGTATTGGAGCTATTGCTACCTCTACACTGCAGTACACAGAATACTTGCTTATTTTTAAAGATCTCACTTCCTAGGATTAAGTCTTTCACATATATCTGGAAACAGAAGTACATTAAAATACATTAAAACTGAGGATTTATGTCACACAGCAGAATCTCTTTAAAAATGCAATTATTGTGTCTCCTTCATCTAAAGTTGTTTTCAATGTACATGAGAGATTCTATCTTTCTTCATTTCTCATTGATTTTGTCTGAAAGCTTCCTAAAACAGTATCATTTAGGTTACTCAAAAAGAGTAACTTAACCCTACAGAGTTTGACCTTGTATTTCATTCAAGAAAAAAAAAAAAAAGCTCTTCATGGTGACAAGAAGAAAAATGAGAGCATCCAATAAGGTCATGAAGATGTGAGTTATGCATGAACTCATGTCCTCTGACACCCCTGTCAATCACCAGGCTGATAATGATTCAATACAAACAGTTCAGTGGCACTTTTAACCGCACTAGTTAAAAGAACTCGTTCTAGCTACTTTGTTTTAAAGAAAGACACATATTGTTAACTGTAAGGTTGCTAAGTGTATGCAAACAAACTAAACATTTGTACATGTTGTTGATAATGTAGGAAAATCTTAGCACATAATAGTTATTATTTTGCCCTTATCTAATGTTTTGAAAATTTCTCCCTCCTATTAAAAAATGCACTAAACAAATAATTCCAAAATTATTAAGTCTTCCTAGAATAGCTCTGGGACAAACAGAAATACCTTCAATGTAGGAAAAGATTTTAGACTCAAAATTTACACCTTCTATCACGAACCTGAAGGATGGTGAGGGATGCACACTGCAAGAATTTACTGAATTATTCAGTAAATTTAGGTAGCAAAAATGAAGAAATGGCATCAAAAAAGCTGACAACAGAACTGCAACAAACTACAGAGTAATGGTCCCAACAGGTAGGAACAAATTAGTGAGAAGTATCCAACCAAGTGGGTTTACTTCAGGGATATAGTGCTAGTGATCTCACTGAGGTTCCAGTGACTTCAATGAAGCGTCATGATTCTCAACAATGAAAAAATATATTAAAAATAAGTTTTTCTCTAAATTTTCAGAATTATATTTTGTCAGGAACTAGAACCACTGTTAGTATGTCTCTGCCTTCAATAAAAAACATCTGAAAACATCAAAGTGATGAAATTATATATATGAGAAATTATTTGATTCAGACAAAATGTACACTGCCTAAGTACATAAGTATGCATGAAAACTTGGCATCACTTTTAAGGATAACTTTAAAAAAAATCACATCATTTCATTTTCACAGTGCATTATAGAAAGAAGGAAAACAGCAAGGTGAAACTGTGATATTTTAGCCTCCAAGCCTTTTATGGTAGTCTGTGTCTATTAGTCTCAGTAGGTTTACATAAGAGTTAATTACAAAGTCCATCCATCCATCACTTTCATTTCCTTCTTTGTGTAAAGCATTAATATGATTTTCACTCCCTGAAATATCTTTTTCTGATTTTTCATTTTCAAAATTAACAGAACTGTAAAAAAGGATTATGCATTAAAAAAGGAAGGAAGGAAGGAAGGAAGGAAGGAAGGAAGGAAGGA